>JAJSOF020000011.1:162293231-162520731 GCA_025594305.2 Periplaneta americana
ACTCTAAATAATGAGTTCTATGGCTCCTGTCAATTAATGTACTACCTTGCCTTCCATCCTGTATACAGGGTTAGTTAAAATCCGCACCACTTAAATAACTTTTGAAGCATACGGTTTAGTGATATGAAACTTGGCATGTGAGGATAACCATATACTAAGAAATCAATAATGGTATTATCGAGCTTTTTCTACTTCCGGTTTAACCGGAAGTAACTCCAACTCTCTTATTTTAAGTGGAACACCCAATATATTTTTTTATTTTTGAATAGTGCTCATTAAGAGCTTTTCAAAAATTACCCACACTTGATACTTCTGTACAAATTCAGTGTTGCTAAGCCAAGAAAACAGAAAAGTGTATCGAATATTAAAATAATAAACGCAAAACCTAAATAACTTTTGAAGCATACGGTTCAGTGATATGAAACTTGGTATGTGGGGATAACCATATGCTAAGAACTCAATAATGGTATTATCGAGTTTTTCTACTTCCGGTTTAACCAGAAGTAACTCCAAGTCTCTTATTTTAAATGGAACACCCAATATATATATTTTTATTTTTGAATAAAGCTAATTAAGATATTTTCAAAAGTACCCACACTAGATACATCTGTACAAATTCAGGGTTGCTAAATAAAATTGGAAGTGGTGCAAGATATTCCTAAAGCCTGGTTAAATCATTCCTTAAATGGTTTCTATGATCGAGTGACACATTGTAAAGCAGCTGAGGGCTACCAATTTGAACACATAATTTAGAAGGTGAGCTAGCTTTGTTTTGTTTTTGTTAAGGAAGGAGTATTTTATTATTTTAATATTCGATACACTTTTCTGTTTTCTTGACTTAGCAACACTGAATCTGTACAGAAGTATCGAGTGTGGGTACTTTTTGGAAAGCTCTTAATGAGAACTATTCAAAGAATAAAAGAAAATATTGGGTGTTCCATTTAAAATTAGAGTTACTTCCGGTTAAACCGGAAGTAGAAAAACTCGGTAATACCATTATTGATTTCTTAATATATGGTTATCCTCACATACCAAGTTTCATATCACTGAACCACATGCTTCAAAAGTTATTTAGGTGGTGCGGGACTTTTTAACTAACTCTGTATATGTCGAACGTTAACAATATTCATAAACAGGGAAAGGATTTATATGTAAATACATATTTACTTATAAAGCTAATATAATTTATATTTTGCATTATCTTTATGTTTCACAATGTGTAGGGTTGAAAATCCTACTTTTATTTTCCATATTTTTCCATATTTTAGAGTTTAGTACATATTTTCGTTAATTTCATATATTTTCCATATTTCATATAAAACAGTCCATATTATATTAGGTTTAACAATAAAACAAAACAAAATTCCATTAACTTTTAAAAATACATTTCAACAATAGAGATTTAAACACATGTTCAGTAATCCCTTTAACATCAGAGTTATTTGAAAATTAGCAGTCCTATCAACAATGGGAAAGTAAGTTACAAAACTGTATTAATTTAATTTAAAATTTTTAACAGACTTCAGTTGTGCAGCTCAACAGTTAAATGCCAGTCAGAGTACACATAGTTTCAGTTTTGTAAATCATACTATAAAGACGGTAAATATGCCAAAAGTACGTCATTCAGTCAATTTAAAATCAAAACTAACAAGTTACATTTCAGAATTTAAAGAAGATGGTTTATCAACTGACAATAAAATATTATTTTGTAATTTGTGTCAGTGTGCAGTATCATCTACACAAAAGTTCCTGGTGCAACAACACATTACAACTAGTAAACATCAGGCCAACAAACAACTAAATTCCAAGCAGAGACAATTGTTTTTAACACAACCAACAACATCGAATGTAAGATCTGAGTTTAACATCGACCTGTGCCGTTCTCTCATCTCTGCTGATATTCCTCTCTACAAACTAAAGAATAAGGTCTTCAGGGAATTCCTTGAAAAATATACTCAACATACAATCCCGGATGAGTCAACACTTAGGAAGACGTATGCTCCATCCATCTACGATGAGACAATACAGAAGATAAGAGATGAAATTAAAGATAGTTCAATTTGGGTTTCCATTGATGAGACTCCCGACAAAGAAGGTAGACTTGTTGGTAATGTAGTTATCGGTTTGTTAAGTGAACAATATTCTGAACGAATTCTTTTACATTGTGATGTTCTAGAAAAGTGCAATAACAAAACTATAGTTAAACTGTTCAACGAAGCTATGGGTATCCTGTGGCCAAAGGGTATTATGTACGATAATGTGTTATTCTTTATTAGCGATGCTGCCCTTATATGGTCAAAGCTGGACAAGCATTATCTGTTGTATATCCTAAATTGACTCATTTTACTTGTGTGGCGCATGCATTTCATCGTGTGGCAGAAGTGGTCAGAGACAATTTCCTAAAGTAGATTTGTTGATTTCATCAGTGAAAAAGTATTTCTCAAAGCTCCCAGTAGAGTTAACGTGTTGAAAGAAATGTACCCTGAAATTCCATTGCCACCAAAGCCAATTTTAACTAGATGGGGCACATGGCTAGAAGCAGTTGAATATTATGCCGAACATATAGACTCTATTAACAATGTTCTCCTTGCATTGGACTCTGAAGATGCAGTCTCAATTGATACTGCGAAAACAGTTACCTGTGACATAAGTGTGAAGAATGACTTAGCTCACATTCAGCATACATTTTCATGCATCATAAAAACGCTCAAAAGTCTCCAAAATAGGCACCTTTCACTATCTGAAAGTTTTGAAATTATAAATAGTACTGTGGAACAACTGAATCGTGGTAGAGGTAAAGTTGCAGATGCAGTAAGAGCTAAGGTGGACACTGTACTTTCAAAAACCCTGGATATGAAGAACTACAAAAGGTTGTTGCTGTGATGAGTGGTGAATCAACAGTGAAGATTAACTTGGACTTATCCCCAGCAGACATTGTGAAATTGAATTATGTACCAGTTACTTCTTGTGACGTCGAACGCTCTTTTAGTCAGTATAAATCTATCCTCAGAGACAATAGAAGAAGATTCACTTTTCAGCACTTGAAAGAAATGTTTGTAACCTATTGTTATGGTAACAGACAATAAAAATTGTGTTTTGTTGAAACTACATTGGAAGATAAGGTACGTCCATTATATTTTTGTTTAGTTTGATTAAAATATACCAATATTTAACGTACATAGTCATTTTTTATAATTTTAAGTCCATATTTAATTCCATATTTTGGTAAAAATCCATATTTAATTCCATATTTTGGTAAAAATAACTACATATATATTTACATATTTCATATATTTTTAGTCCATATAAATCCGTTCCCTGTTCATAAACTATTGTCGAAAATGACCATAAAGTAATTTAAATATGCTCTCCTGCTTACGTGACGTGTATGTCTTAAAAATGCAGGTAGTAGACTATATTGATGATTTGAATGAGAAAAGTTGGACCGGCGTCGTGAGACAATGTACTGTCCCTAGTGATCACTGACCATTTTTTTTTTTTTGACGCATCAATTGTGCAACTCTGGATTTGAAGTAATGGACTTCGAGATAAATCATGTATAAATACATGGAAACATAAGTTACAATGCGGGTGAAGGTAAGAGCACAGTCTACTACATACAGTCACGAAGCTTGAGTTGTAAGGTTGCTAGGAACAATAGACTGTGCAGGGGCTATTCCATATGAAATCGATCAGTAAAAACCTCGCATTTTTTTAATACTCTAATTCTTTCCCTATTTATACAAGGTGCTGAGGGGAGTGCATTTTCAAAAATATACTATCGGAAGTCAAACGGTTTTCGTACTATTGAGCGACAAATTTAGCGTATTTTATAAAAACAAGCCTCTCTCAGCGCTCAGAACTCTGGAACCATTTACCGCATAACATTGAACGAGAGCTCATTTTGAAGCTGACATTTGGTAGGTTATGTTAAGAAGTAATCCTTACTTTTATTGTATACAGAGAGACAGATAATCTGACTTTACTTACTTTTAGGCTTTTTGCCAATTTATAAAAATGTAAAAAATATTGAGAAAAACCTTGCATTATTAAGAGGGATTCGGCATTGTATGCTTAGTGGCCCGGCAATAAGTTTCGAGGGTATTAAATAAATTATTTTCACACGTCTAGACTTGAACGGCATAGTACCGCACGCACTAGGCGAGAGCTGAAGATAAGCGAGTGTGGGGCGTAATTTTACTCCTGTGTTTATGAAAACTTGTGATAGAGCTAGCCCAGCTATGCGCTACTAGACGAAACATCACGTGTTTGTCTCCTGGCCTTGCTTGCCTAGGGTAGCTCCTGTCTCACAGTCAGCTGGTTAACTCACGCACGTACTATTTATTTTCTTTATTTGATATTTTCAATAATTTCTTATCAACGGTGCACCAGTAAAAAATATGTTTATTTGTACTTTCAATGCGGAATCTAACCATATATTTTAAAAATGTTTTTCGTGGTCAAAGGCGTCTTAATGAAGAAAAATCTAAATTTCTCCATTTCCATAAAAAGTAAGAAAAATTGTTTACATGTCAGTATAAACTTTAACTTCTCAGCATCAAATTAAACACTATGAAGTTCTGATGCCTCAAACTTTGCACAAAGCATTGTATCACAGTTGTCTACGGACAGAAAAAGTTTCATTGTATTTAAAAATTGCAAGGTCAATTTTCTCTGTATTTCGGTCGATTTGAGATGGAATAGCCCGCAGGTAATATTTCGCATTGTCTGTAATGAGGCGATAGTAGCGATCCTAGTGGTTGGCAACTATCTATGGATGCATATTCATTACATATTGAGCTTCGTGACTGTATATACTAGACTGTGCTAACAGTTTGTGGACGTCCCCTGAAACCCTACGATGAATATAACATGTCGCCTCTGATTCGCTTGTGTCTGGAGGCGAGATCTAGCGTCACAGCTGGTTTGTATTCAGCAGTCCTCGTCGCGGTTTCCACCAGAGTCGCATGAGAGCCGAGGAGGTGGCGCGCCGGAGTTGATGTATTGACCCGGAATTCACGACGTTTTAATGGCTATCGGGAGGTCCCTTTCAATAGAGCAGCGCCTCGCCTAAATGGAGGCTTGTGGCCTCTGAAAGCCTTCAAAGGCTGGAGACGTGACGTGTATTTACAGAGCAGGGAATTCCGAAACTAAAGCCCATCAATAGAACTATTGCTGGGGAAATTGGAGTAAATGTAATAGACTGTAATTAATGCTTATTAAGACGCACTGAATGTCCAAGTCTATTCCCTCCATGGCAACGAGCGAACTGGAAATGATATTCATATGTTTCTAGATCGGGGAAAAGAGAAGAATACGTAGCAGTTCATTCCTTTGTTACCTATAAATAAATAAATCAATAAATAAATCGATAAATCAATAAATAAATCAATAAATCAATAGATAAATAAATAATGAATTAATTAACAAACAAGTAAATAATAAGTGAATAAAAATATAATCAAAATATGTAAATGAATAAACAAGTAAATAACAAGTACGTAAAATGTAAATAAAATTAATTTATATAGGTCTACACATATACGAATAAATGAGAAATTAATAAACAAATAATAAAAACTATTAAATTAATAAAAGCATAAATGAAGGAATGAATAAATAAATGAATTAAGGAAATAAAAAAAATACATTAATAAATAAAGAAAAAAATAAATAAATCAATAAATTTATTAAATCAATTAAGTAAATCAATAAATTAAATAAATCACTCAATTAAATAAATCATTAAATTAAATAAATCAATAAATTAAATAAATAAGTCAATTAAGTAAATCAATAAATGAAGTAAATCATTAAATAAAATAAATCAATCATTTAAGTAAATCAATAAATTAAGTACGTAATTAAGAAAAGTAAATCAATAAATTAAATAAATAAATCAATTAAATAAATAAATCAATCAATTAAGTAAATCAATCACTTAAATAAATCATTAAATGAAATCATTAAATTACATAAATCATTAAATAAAATCAATTAAGTTAACAGATAAATTACATAAATAATGAAATTATGGAAATCAATAATTGAATAAAGCAATCAATTAATTAAATTAAGTAAATTAATTCATTAAATAAATAATTAAATAAAATAAATCAATAAATTAAAATCAATCATGGAAATCATTAAATAAAACAAATCAATAAGTTAAATAAATCGCTCAATTAATTAAATTAATCGATTAAATAAATAAATCAAATAAATTAGTCAATTTATTATATCAATTAATTAAATAAATCAATAAATTAAGTAAAGCATTAAATTAAATCAATCAATCAATTAAGTAAATAAATTAAATGAATCACTAAATTAAGTAATCATTAAATTAAATGAACGGATCAAGTAAATGAATAAATTAAATAAATCAATAATAAAGAAATGAATGAATGAGTAAATAAATAAATAGATAAAAAAGATAAATAGATAAATAAATTAATAGATAAATGAATAGATAAATGAGTGTGTGGAATTGTACACGAGGCGGTAGCGCGTTTTCCTGCTGATCCGGAGTTACCCTCGGACATGGGTTCGATTCCCGCTTGGGCTGAAGTTTTTCCGAAGTTTTCCCCCATCTATAAGGCGATTGTCAGGTAACCTATGGCGAATCCTCGGCTCCATCTCGCCAGATACCATCTTGCTATCACGAATTTCATCAACGCATAGGGACGGAAGAAAAGTTAAATTGAATAAACAGAGTCGAAGTTTCTCTTGCTACAATATGACTGAAATAAAAATCGCAAAAATGTAATTTACTTCGACTGCTGATTGTTAACGATCTCAATTTTAAAGACAGAGTAACGTATTTTTTATGTTGGTCAAAAAATTGTGTTGTAACGAAATATCTCATTTTAAGCAGGACAAGGAATTTACCAGCTATAAAAAAGTCACAAAAAGCAAAAAGATTAATGTTTGAGCCTGAGAATGTATGGTGGATATTTTGAATAGGCGGTTGTATGAGCAAATATGTTATGGAATATGTTGGTGAGTACTCTAGCCTCTGGATATAGGTACTTGCTTGGAGGAACCTAGGGCTCCATCAACACAATACAGGCCCGGACTACCATGAGCATTACTTACAAAGATTCATACAAAAGTTGGGTATCAGAAATGAAGACAGAGTTTTACATCAGTTATGAGAAAGAACTACTTGCTAACACTGAATAGAGCGTCAACATAATTCGACTGCATTTATACACCACAGGCACTGGTAACCGAACTCTGGACTTCAGAGTGAAGAACAAAGCAAGTATTAAAGGTTATGAGTGTCCGTCAGAATTACTACCATTAAAAATCACATACATCACTTCAGAAATCTGTGATTAGAATAAAGATTTCTTTAGCTCTAATATACAGCATGTTCCAAATTTTAGTAGACCACATGTGCTCCATTGATGGTCCGAAAACATTTCCAGTAACACAGATTCAATAGTAGTATTAATTCTGTGCCAGATTGCAGCATCAAATTAGTTTGTTTTATTGGTTTCTCTCTCTCTTTTATTTCCATTCTTGACTATTTTCTCATTTTCTGCATTTTCCCTTGACTTTTCTTTGTTTCTTTCTAATATATCAATTCATTTTCCATTTTCTTTGTTTAATGTGACGGGTTATGGATTCGTCAACATTTCTGCCTTAGACCCGTTCATGGTGTTAGTTCTCTGTTAACACTGCAAACAGAGTGTTGGGAAGAGGAAGCAAGTTTCACACCAGATCAGCGGCAGGGTGTGAAAATGTTGCTCGGTCTCCAGCGTGATTGACGCGGCGTCAAGCCGCCTGATTGATCCCATCGGCAGTCAGGTCAGGGCTGCGATGAGTGATGAAATACATGCATACATAACACACTGAATGCATGCATGAGAACTGAAGGAATAAATGAATGGATCTAATGAACCAAATAAAGTTCCAACTAGTAAATGAGAAAGAAGTGATTGAATGAATGTACGATTGAGCCGTATAGAAAACCAAGTAGTTAGCAATTAGTTAATGAATGTATTTGTGATTGAATCAGATAAAGAACCAAATAATGAATGAGCAGGCTATTAATAAATGAACCGAATAAAGAACGAAGTAATGAGTGAGCAAGCTGCTAATGAATTAATGTATGATTGAACAACATTAACAAACCAATTAATGAATGAGAAAGCTATTAATGAATTAATATATGTTTGTAAAAAGGTAAAAGGTAAAGGTATCCCCGTAACATGCCATGAAGGCACTTGGGGGCATGGAGGTAGAGCCCCATGCTTTCCATGACCTCAGCACTAGAATGAGGTGGTGTGGTCGGCACCACGCTCTGGCCGCCTTTTACCCCGGGAAAGACCCGGTACTCAATTTTATAGGAGGCTGAGTGAACCTCGGGGCCGTTCTGAAAGTTTGGCAACGATGTTTGTACAAAATAAAAACCAAGTAATGAATGATCAAGCTGTTAAGTAATGTATTATTGAACAATATGAAAAACCAAGTAATGAATGATCAAACTGTTAAGTAACGTATTATTGAACAATATGAAAAACCAAGTAATGAATGGTCAAGCTGTTAAGTAATGTAGCCTATTATTGAACAATATGAAAACCAAGTAATGAATGATCAAACTGTTAAGTAATGTATTATTGAACAATATGAGAAACCAAGTAATGAATGATCAAGCTATTAAGCAATGTATTATTGAACAATATGAAAAACTAAGTAATGAAAGATCAAGCTTTTAAGTAATGTAGTATCTAACAATATGAAAAACCAAGTAATGAATGATCAAACTGTTAAGTAACGTATTATTGAACAATATGAAAAACCAAGTAATGAATTGTCAAGCTGTTATGTAATTTAGCCTATTATTGAACAATATGAAAAACTAAGTAATAATTGATCAAACTGTTAAGTAATGTATTATTGAACAATATGAAAAACCATGTAGTGAATAGTCAAGCTGTTAAGTAATGTAGCCTATTGTTGAACAAAATGAAAAACTAAGTAATGAATGATCAAGCTGTTAAGTCATGGATTATTGAAGTATATGAAAAACCATGTAGTGAATGGTCAAGCTGTTAAGTAATGTAGTCTATTGTTGAACAAAATGAAAAACTAAGTAATGAATGGTCAAGTTGTTAAGTACCTAATGTATTATTGAACAATATGAAAGATCAAATAATGAATGATCAAGCTGTTAAGTAATGTATTATTGAACAATATGAAAGATCAAGTAATGAATGAGCAAGCTTTTAAGTAATGTATTATTGAACAATATGAAAGATCAAGTAATGAATGATCAAACTGTTAAGTAACGTATTATTGAACAATATGAAAGACCAAGTAATGAAAGATCAAGCTTTTAAGTAATGTACTATTGAACAATATGAAAGACCAAGTAATGAATGAGCAAGGTTTTAAGTAATGTATTATTGAACAATATGAAAAACCAAGTAATGAATGATCAAACTGTTAAGTAACGTATTATTGAACAATATGAAAGACCAAGTAATGAAAGATCAAGCTTTTAAGTAATGTACTATTGAACAATATGAAAGATCAAATAATGAATGATCAAGCTGTTAAGTAATGTATTATTGAACAATATGAAAGACCAAGTAATGAATGATTAAGCTTTTAAGTAATGTATTATTGAACAAATGAAAAACCAAGTAATGAATGATCAAGCTGTTAAGTCATGGATTATTGAACAATATGAAAAACCATGTAGTGAATGGTCAAGCTGTTAAGTAATGTAGCCTGTTGTTGAACAATATGAAAAACAAAGTAATTAATGATCAAGCTGTTAAGTAATGTAGCCTATTATTGAACAATATGAAAAACCAAGTAATGAATGATCAAGCTGTTAGTTTATGTGTGATTGAAAAGTCATTTAAGTTGTGCATATTCAAAATAATTAGTATTTCTTAATGTGTGTGTGACTTGAGATTTCTGACATCTCCCGTCTGATTCACATTTTTTGAGTCCTAAAGATTAGTTGACCAGTAGTCGAATGTTGGTCAGTGGGACAAGAGCAATTACTGCTGTTTGGCAGACACTCGCCCCTCATGGGGGTGGCACATGGGGACTAGTCCGCCCCCACAGTCAATAAGCTTGCTAGCTGAAATTATTTCCCATTAGTAGCTACGTGCATGTTCGATATCCGGACCCCAAGAGGAATTAGAGTCTGTCGGATGAGGGGCTGCCTCACTTGCCCTCCCCTCGCTGCATCCTCCCGCCGTGTCTGAATGAAAGCTACCAACGTCGTGCTTCGTATGGATTTGTTACGAGTGTCTGCGGCGACGGGGGAACTCTCTTCCTTCACATCCACGAGGAGCTGTCTTACACAACTCACTCATTTTGAATCATAGACTTAACTTGGACTATATCTCATACCCAACAGTTAAATACCTTTGATTAAATTGTTTATTCACTGACTTATTAACATGCAGAGTGATAGACTTAGTAACTCATCCAGAGAAAAGAAGAGAGCTTGAATTGCCGTCTTACTGAGACACTGAGTTACTCATACACTGGGTTTTTATTCACCTTTGACTAAGTCACATATGGAGATAAAACTATTTTAAATTATAGAACCCACACCTGTGGAGTAACGGTTAGCGCGTCTGGCCGCGAAACCAGGTGGCCCGGGTTCGAATCTCGGTCGGGGCAAGTTACCTGGTTGACGTTTTTCCGGGGTTTTCCCTCAACTCAATTTTAGCAAATGCTGGGTAACTTTCGGTGCTGGACCCCGAACTCATTTCACCGTCATTATCACCTTCATCTCATTCAGACGCTAAATAACCTGAGATGTTGATATAGCGTCGTAAAATAACCTATTTAAAAATAAATTATAGACTTATTAACAGATTAGTTTTCGTACTTATTAACTGCCTCGATAATTCCAACTTTCTCACTGACTTATTGATTCGTTTAATATTCGAATGGGTCACTGACTCACTCACTGGTTGGCTATCCCACTCGATGTTTGCCTTTCTTACTCGGTGGTTGACTCGCCAACTCGATAGTTGTCTTGCCAAATGAACGGTTTTCTCACATACTTGCTGCTTGACTTTCAATCTCGATGGTTGGTTTGTCCACTTATTGAATCACTACTAGATTCACACACTAGCTACTTGACTCATTCACTCAGTGGTTGATACAGTCATCTTTTCATTGACTGATTAGCTCACTGACGAACAGAATCTCTCACTGATTGCCTAATTCGTTTGCTCAATGATTGACTGATTCGCTTGGTGACTGATTCGTTGATTCGCTTTCTCAATGATTGGTTGATTCACTTGGTAACTGATTCGTTGATTCGCTTGCTCAATGATTGGTTGATTCACTTGATGACTGATTCGTTGATTCGCTTGCTCAATGATTGGCTGATTCGCTTGCTCAATGATTGGCTGTTCGCTTGGTGACTGATTCGTTGATTCGCTTTCTCAATGATTGGTTGATTCACTTGATGACTGATTCGTTGATTCACTTTCTCAATGATTAGCTTATTCACTTGCTCAATGATTGGCTGATTAGCTTGCTCAATGATTGGCTTATTCGCTTTCTCAATGATTGGCTTATTCACTTGGTAACTGATTCGTTGATTCGCTTGCTCAATGATTGGTTGATTCACTTGATGACTGATTCGTTGATTCGCTTTCTCAATGATTAGCTTATTCACTTGCTCAATGATTGGCTGATTAGCTTGCTCAATGATTGATTGGCTTATTCGCTTTCTCAATGATTGGCTTATTCACTTGGTAACTGATTCGTTGATTCGCTTGCTCAATGATTGGCTGATTCGCTTGATGACTGATTCGTTGATTCGCTTGCTCAATGATTGGCTGATTCGCTTGCTCAGTGATTGGTTGATTCACTTGATGACTGATTCGTTGATTCGCTTGCTCAATGATTGGCTGATTCGCTTGCTCAATGATTGGCTGTTCGCTTGGTGACTGATTCGTTGATTCGCTTTCTCAATGATTGGTTGATTCACTTGATGACTGATCCGTTGATTCACTTGCTCAATGATTGGCTGATTAGCTTGCTCAATGATTTGCTGATTCGCTTTCTCAATGATTGGTTGAATCACTTGCTCAATGATTGGCTGATTCGCTTGCTCAATGATTGGCTTATACGCTTTCTCAATGATTAGCTGATTCACTTGCTCAATGATTGGCCGATTAGCTTGCTCAATGATTGGCTGATTCGCTTTCTCAATGATTAACTTATTAACTTGCTCAATGATTGGCTGATTTGCTTACTCAATGATTGGCTGATTCACTTACTCAATGATTGGCCGATTCGCTTGCTCAATGATTGGCTTATTCGCTTTCTCAATGATTGGCTGATTCACTTGCTCAATGATTGGCTGATTCGCTTGCTCAATAATTAACTTATTAACTTGCTGAATGATTGGCTGATTTGCTTACTCAATGATTGGCTGATTCACTTACTCAATGATTGGCTGATTCGCTTGCTCAATTATTGGCTGATTCGCTTGGTGACTGATTCGTTGATTCGCTTTCTTAATAATTGGCTAATTCGCTTGCTCAATGATTAACTTATTTACTTGCTCAATTATTGACTGATTTACTTGCACAATGATTGGCTGATTCACTTGCTCAATGATTGGCTGATTCACTTGCTCAATGAGTGGTTGATTTACTTGCTCAATGATTGGCTGATTCGCTTGCTCAATGATTGGCTGATTCGCTTGCTCAGTGATTGGCTGATTCGCTGATTCAATTGCTCAATGATTGGCTGATTCGCTGATTCAATTGCTCAATGATTGGCTGGTTCACTTGCTCAATGACTGGCTAATTCGCTTGGTGAGTGATTCGCTGAATCGCTTGTTCAATCATTCACTGATTCGCTGAATTGCTTGCTCAATGATTGGCTGATTCGCTTGGTCATTGATTGGCTGGTTCGCTGATTCACTTGTTCAATGATTGGCTGGTTCACTTGCTCAATGATTGGCTAATTTGCTTGGTGAGTGATTCGCAGAATCGCTTGTTCAATCATTCACTGATTCGCTGAATTGCTTGCTCAATGATTGGTTGATTCGCTGAATTGCTTGTTCAATCATTGACTGATTCACTTGCTCAATGATTGATTGATTCACTTGCTCAATGATTGGCTGATTCACTTGCTCAATGATTGACTGATTCACTTGCTCAATGATTGGTTGATTCACTTGCTCAATGTTTGGCTGATTCACTTGCTCAATGATTGGCTGATCCACTTGCTCAATGATTGGTTGATTCACTTGCTCAATGATTGGCTGATTCACTTGCTCAATGATTGGCTGATTCACTTGCTCAATGATTGGTTGATTCACTTGCTCAATGTTTGGCTGATTCACTTGCTCAATGATTGGCTGATTCACTTGCTCAATGATTGGTTGATTCACTTGCCCAATGATTGGCTGATTCACTTGCTCAATGATTGGCTGATTCACTTGCTCAATGATTGGTTGATTCACTTGCTCAATGATTGGCTGATTCACTTGCTCAATGATTGGCTGATTCACTTGCTCAATGATTGGCTGATTCACTTGCTCAATGATTGGCTGATTCACTTGCTCAATGATTGGCTGATTCACTTGCTCAATGATTGGCTGATTCACTTGCTCAATGATTGGCTGATTCACTTGCTCAATGATTGGTTGATTCACTTGCTCAATGATTGGCTGATTCACTTGCTCAATGATTGGCTGATTCACTTGCTCAATGATTGGTTGATTCACTTGCTCAATGATTGGTTGATTCACTTGCTCAATGATTGGCTGATTCACTTGCTCAATGATTGACTGATTCACTTGATCAATGATTGGCTGATTCACTTGCTCAATGATTGGCTGATTAGCTTGCTCAATGATTGGTTGATTCACTTGCTCAATGATTGGCTGATTCTCTTGCTCAATGATTGGCTGATTAGCTTGCTCAATGATTGGTTGATTCACTTGCTCAATGATTGGCTGATTCTCTTGCTCAATGATTGGCTGATTCACTTGCTCAATGATTGACTGATTCACTTGATCAATGATTGGCTGATTCACTGATCAATGATTGGCTGATTCACTTGCTGAATGATTGGCTGATTCACTGATCAATGATTGGCTGATTCACTTGCTGAATGATTGGCTGATTCACTTGCGGAATGATTGGCTGATTCACTTGCTCAATGATTGGCTGATTCACTTGCTCAATGATTGGCTGATTCACTTGCTCAGTGTTTGTCTGATTCACTTGTTTACTGATTACTGACTCGGTTCTCATCGACTGAGTCACTGAGGTCTGTCTTATTTAAGCACTACATCATTGACTCTCTCTTTCACCGGCGTTATCATCTTCATATCATTCAGACGCTAAATAACCTGAAATATTGATACAGCGTCGTAAATTAACCCAGTAAAATAAATAAATTGATTCCCTCGCAAACCACGTACAGTACTGGTGCTGGTGATTGCTCATTAAAATGCCAATCTGATAGTGCGAGCATGCTTACTGCCCTATCTAATCGCATGGTAGATGTTTCTTTATTAATGAATATTGCCTGAATATTTGCCTATATTTTTATGAATATCGTATGAACTCATTATCTCATGAACTGAGTGATTCGTTTTCGGACTGACTCGTTCACTGGCTGAATATAAGTTTAGCAGCTCGTTGCCCTAGTAACGTACGAGTAGTATTCCTGCAAGTCGTGTTTGATTTCAGGTCGAGAATTCGTTAAATATTCATCAGTGGAAAACTGCAATTCAAATTCCCTGATAGCTGAGGGTGTTCTGTAGTTACTGATGCAGCAGAGGGTAACTTAGGTCGAGTGGAGGAGCGAGCGTCAAATGGAATTGAATAGGCTGCTGCAGGATAATCATTTCAGCTTCACTGTGACAAAAATAGTTTGTGTAACTACAGGGAGTTCAGAAACATAACGATGATAACTTCTAATACTCGAGATGTGTAATTACAGTAGTGGAAAAAAAACCGGACCGACCCTTGTAGCTGATTTCAGAGCCTTGTTCACTCCAGAGCACGATAGACTGGTAACTAAGACTTTCGTGGTTCGAGTCCTGCCTGGGAAGGAAACTTTTTTTTTTGTTCCTTACTCAAATTTATTCCCAATACTTTTCGATTGCAGTGATATTTTACTACTTAATTAACTTACAGTATTATTCCCAGAACATGAATTTTACCAGCAACATCGGTAATGTTGTGAAGAAACACGATCGGCCAAAATAGTAATATGCGTTACAAGAGCGGTATGTTGAAGTTTTCATGTTCGAAGAAAAGTTTGAAATAGCGAAAAGTAGTTGAGCTTTTTTAATTTCCAAGAATTGAAAGAAAACATACCGCTCGTGTATCGTACATTATTTTGTGCGAAGATAATTTATTAGATACCTGAAAGACGAATTTCTAATTAGTTACAATGAAATCTCCAGCTTGGTTTCTGTTCAATGACGGAAAATTTGCAAAACAAAAATATCTATCTTCAACATTGTTGCTTTAAAATATTTTCTGTGTTTACTATACTCCAGCAGGCCGTGATATACGTCTGTCTTTTTTTTCCCCCAGTCTATGATGAGTCTGGAATCTTGTTGATTTTTTCACGGCTTTCTTAATGTTACTTGCATCACGAATGCAGTAACTTTAGTGGAGTAGTAGAGTTTACTTAATGTTTGCAAATATTTAAAAACAATAATTAACAGTGCGATTTAGGCGAAATTGCAGTGGTAAGTTTCCAATTTATAATTATTACTATATTGAACGTCTCTAAAAATAATATGTTAAAAGCCTAAAGCAGTAAAATCAATATGTCACTTAAGCGGTAAGAAGAGGGAAATTGTTATGTGTGTTAGGTTGGGAATACTGAATGTGGAATTTTAGACTTCCGCGGATTGGTTCTGTGCGGAAACCAAGCAAATACGCACGATCTCGCACAAAAATATATTGGATGCTCTTTATTAATAAATTACTTCTCTAATCATAGACCCATACCATACTCTTTATTTGTAAGTCGAAACAATAATAAAACATTGAAAGCAACACAACTGTAGTTTCATTTACGTGCAGGTGTATGTCTGATACTGTGCAGAGATTTTTATTCTAAACATGGAGTAACACCGGGAATCGAACCCGGACCGGTTAGTCTGGAGGAAGACGTGCTACCACAGAGCTAACTCGATCGACTTACAATAGATGTTAAAGCGTGTATAAATAAGTGCATATAAAATAATAATTTATCAAGCGCACACTTTTCCATGGTATAACCACAGTCTAGTATATACAGTCACGAAGCTCAATACGTAGTAAATATGCATCCATAGATAGTTGCTAACAACTAGGATCGCTACTATCGCCTCATTACAGGCAATGCGAAATAGTACCTGTACAGTCTATTGTTCCTAGTATCCTCACAACTCAAGCTTCGTGACTGTATATACTAGACCAGCCGTGGCGAAAACGTGACTAGCGAGACATTGTGGCTCGCAGTGCTAGTTGTGCATTTCTCTTCCTTCCCACCTTCCCCAACCCCCACCCCATCCTCTCACTCACTGGAGTCAAACTCCATTCAATTTGTATTTCTCTCTGATCTGCGAGTGGCATATGTGTCTCTGGAAATCATGTACCTCTACAAAAACGAAAGTTTCAAATAGGATGGGAGGTCGCATTTTTTTGCTGTCAATATGATGAGAATATTAAATGTATGATTTGTTCATGAGTATTACTAGGAAAACGGTTGTGTAACATAAAACGGCATTATACTACATGTTACTCATGAAATATTAAAAGTTTAAGGATTATTATTATTGTTATTAGTATTATTAGTATTACTAGCCGTACCCGTGCGCTCCGCTGCACCCGTTAGAAATAAATATAAAGTAATTACATAAATAAAATAGGACATTTGATCCAGGGAACATTCGTGTTTGATAGAAGGATAAATCGTGTAATATGTCACTTAATTTAAATTGCATCCAAATAATTAAAATGCGATCATTTTTGTCCAGAGACCACTCATTGGTGCAATGACAATTCCTTTAACCTGTTTCTTAATTTTTATTACATGTAACCATAGTTTAATGAAGATTGACATCATTTAGATTTAATGTGTATATTTTATTTTACTTGTTATAGGTTTCCATTGAATAATGGCAATAACTTAATTTTAACCCTTGTTTTCTACGTATTCAGTAAATGGCGCTTGGCCCACTATGGTTCTGAACCTTTCAAATAACTTGAATTATATTATATAATATTGCATTACATTATAAATTATATTATATTATATTATATTATATTATATTATATTATATTATATTATATTATATTATATTATATTATATTATATTATGTTATATCAGAAGTTACTGTAATAACATTATAGCATTATGTCCATCTAGAGAAACTACACTTTCCAATGGTGAAATAATAATTAATTATACAAATCGGTTAATTTAGCTTCCGATATTACTTCATACAAACACAGAAACATTCTCTGTAGGCTATCTTTCATAGCTTTCGATTGTTGCTGTCCAAGGCCCATTATAGACGAAGTCATTTTTTTTAATTCATTGCACGGCCTTAGATGGCAGATATTTTAATTTTAAAACTCATTTATCTCATTAAATATCAGTCCTATCAGAATTCTTCAAGGAATAAAACTTATCGGAAATGATTGTTAAAGAAACGTTTGTTATGTAACATTTTTCACAAAAATCAATAGTAAGCGAGATATTTCGATTTATTTAATTCAGGCCCCCTTATAACCGCCCTTTTAAATAATGTATTTTTAATGCCATATAGCCTAAAATCTAAGTTACGACGAACTTAATTTATATTCCAATTTTCATCGAAATCCGTTCAGCCATTATCGCGTGAAAAGGTAACAAACATACAGACAGACAGACAGTCAGACATACAAACAAAAATTTCAAAAAAGCGATTTTCGGTTTCAGGGTGGTTAATTATATATGTTAGGACCAATTATTTTTGGAAAATCGAAAATTACCAGAAAAATTTCGGCTACAGATTTATTATTAGTATAGATTATCATCATCATCATCATCATCATCATCATCTCTGTACGTCGACCCTTTTTGAACAGATGTACGAATAATGCGGTTAACTCTTCAATTTGAACTCACTGATTTACAATGTGATGTCAAATGAAAGCTAGATGTAAGGACTTGAAAAATGTTGAACTTTTCAAATCTTTGCCAAAAAATAAATATCCGAAGCTTCGTTCTTTCGCTTGCTCTGTTGAAGCCATGTTCGATACAACTTACGTTTGTGAGAAATTATTTTCAACAATTAAAATAGATCACGACTGACAGACAAATACCTTCGTGATCAACCACGACTTTCAGTAAGAAATATAATTCCTGATTTTGAAACTTTGTCGCAGAGACTTTCTGAAGACAGTTAATTTCAGGTTGTGATATTGTTCATTTATTGTTCATTTCTTTCTTCGTTACACGTACTAAACATTAGTTTGTAGCCTTGTACTAAGCGTTTGACGCAAGGAAAATCCGATAATACATAAATCAGATAGTTTCTTCACTTCCCTTCGGGTGTCCGCCTCCCTCCATAGGGTCTATGCACGTTGCAAGTTACACAGTGGTTCGGCGCACATTACATTTTCGCCACGGCTGTACTAGACTGTGGTATAACTGCATATAAAAATAATAATTCGTCAAGGACATACTTTTCCATGGTAACCGCTCTCGCTTTTGTTCATAACGCTAAGTAATAATGAGAGAAGAATGTTCATCGTTGCCTAGTAATGAACGAGGACGAACGATGAAACTTTCTGAAAAAAATTATTATTATTATTATTATTATTATTATTATTATTATTATTATTATTTATTATTATTATTATTATTAAAAGACGATAGTAGTATATTGATGGCGTCGCACAATTGGAAGTGCAAGTGCAATTTTGGCACTGACAAATACGGTTGTCAGTTTCTTCTCGCAAAGAATCTTGCGATTGTCATTTTAACTTCCTTTCCTGAAAGCGGCTGACAAAAGACGTGCGACCCTACAGCGCTGGCTGCTTGTTTTCTCTTTAAACATACATTAGCTTTGAGCAGCGAGATATGGTAGATTAAAAGCGTCAGATCTCTCTTTTTCGGAGCCGGCTGTCTAAGTGGCTGCTTCCCTTGGGCTTTGCACAACGTCATTAAGTAATATCTCAGGATAAAGTCTTTTCATTATGTGAGTTAGCACAACTTTTCTAAAAAGGCTTGTTGATGCACGAGGGAACTCCCTGTGTTTAGGCCAGGGGAAGCTCTCGTCCCTTTACGTAATTCAACTGTCTCACTCCTGCAAGGATGTATTTTGGGAATCTGATACTTCTTTAAAGGGTTTAAACAAGTTTAAGGATGCTTTAATTAAATTTAGTTTTGTTCGCGAGTTTGTGTTGATATTCTGCTCCACTGATGTATAATTTAATCTGGGAATGGAATTCCTGTTGACAAGCCCTGAGGGCGCTCTTCAGCCATTCAGTATTTAACAAGACACCTCCCTCGTGTTTCCATGAGTGCTACATCGCTATAACAATCGTCAACATTGTCGTCATCATAATTGCACCGCAGTATCAACTCTTATTGTCGTATTAAGGTTATTTTCACTCTGTAGTCGTCATTATTATAGATTGTCACCATTGCCATTACACCTATTTCGTTACTAGTGATTTATCAAGAGTCGTTGTGACGTTCGCCATCGTTATGGTCCCTGTGTAGTTTTGTATAATCATATTATAGTCTTCCGTTATTCTTGTGCAGTCTTCCGTCCTCCTAGTATACTCTTCCGTTATTCTTGTGTAGTCTTCCGTCATTCTTGTGTAGTCTTCCGTTATTCTTGTGTAGTCTTCCGTTATTCTTGTGTAGTCTTCCGTCATTCTTGTGTTGTCTTCCGTCATTCTTGTGTAGCCTTCCATCCTTCTTGTGTAGTCTTCCGTCCTCCTAGTATACTCTTCCGTTATTCTTGTGTAGTCTTCCGTTATTCTTGTGTAGTCTTCTGTTATTGTGTAGTCTTCCGTCATTCTTGTGTAGTCTTCCGTCATTCTTGTGTAGCCTTCCGTCCTTTTTGTGTAGTCTTCCGTCCTCCTAGTATACTCTTCCGTTATTCTTGTGTAGTCTTCCATTATTATTATGTAGTCTTCCGTCATTCTTGTGTAGCCTTCCGTCCTTGTGTAGTCTTCCGTCCTCCTAGTATACTCTTCCGTTATTCTTGTGTAGTCTTCCGTTATTCTTGTATAGTCTTCCGTCCTTCTTGTGTAGCCTTCCGTCCTCCTAGTATACTCTTCCGTTATTCCTGTGTAGTCTTCCGTTATTCTTGTGTAGTCTTCCGTTATTCTTGTGTAGTCTTCCGTCATTCTTGTGTAGTCTTCCGTCCTCCTAGTATACTCTTCCGTTATTCTTGTGTAGTCTTCCGTCATTCTTGTGTAGTCTTCCGTCATTCTTGTGTAGTCTTCCGTCCTCCTAGTATAGTCTTCCGTTATACTTGTGTAGTCTTCCGTCATTCTTGTGTAGTCTTCCGTCCTCCTAGTATAGTCTTCCGTTATAATTGTATAGCCTTCCGTCCTTCTTGTGTAGTCTTCCGTCCTCCTAGTATACTCTTCCGTTATTCTTGTGTAGTCTTCCGTTATTCTTGTGTAGTCTTCCGTCATTCTTGTGTAGCCTTCCGTCCTTCTTGTGTAGTCTTCCGTCCTCCTAGTATACTCTTCCGTTAATCTTGTGTAGTCTTCCGTTATTCTTGTGTAGTCTTCCGTCATTCTTGTGTAGCCTTCCGTCCTTCTTGTGTAGTCTTCCTTCCTCCTAGTATACTCTTCCGTTATTCTTGTGTAGTCTTCCGTTACTCTTGTATAGTCTTCCGTCATTCTTGTCTAGCCTTCCGTCCTTCTTGTGTAGTCTTCCGTCCTCCTAGTATACCCTTTCGTTATTCCTGTGTAGTCTTCCGTTATTCTTGTGTAGTCTTCCGTCATTCTTGTGTAGTCTTCCGTCATTCTTGTGTAGTCTTCCTTCATTCTTGTGTAGTCTTCCGTTATCCTAGTATAGTCTTCCGTTATACTTGTGTAGTCTTCCGTTATCCTAGTATAGTCTTCCGTTATACTTGTGTAGTCTTTCGTTATCCTAGTATAGTCTTCCGTTATACTTGTGTAGTCGTCCGTTATCCTAGTATAGTCTTCCGTTTTCCTAGTATAGTCTTCCGTTATACTTGTGTAGTCTTCAGTTATCCTAGTATAGTCTTCCGTTATACTTGTGTAGACTTCCGTCATTCTTGTGTAGTCTTCCGTCCTCCTTGTGAAGTCTTCCGTCCTCCTGGTATAGTCTTCCGTCATTCTTGTGTAGTCTTCCGTTTTATTTGTGTAGTCTTCCGTTATCCTAGTATAGTCTTCCGTTATACTTGTGTAGTCTTCCGTTATCCTAGTATAGTCTTCCGTTGTCCTAGTATAGTCTTCCGTTATACTTGTGTAGTCTTCAGTTATCCTAGTATGGTCTTCCGTTATACTTGTGTAGACTTCCGTCATTCTTGTGTAGTCTTCCGTCATTCTTGTGTAGTCTTCCGTCATTCTTGTGTAGTCTTCCGTCATCGTTGTGTAATCTTTCTCACCACCTTTGCGATTGTGTCGTCAATATTGTTACCGTATATATATCACGATAAATTTTCTCCGTTTTTGATATTGCACCGACGACACCGACTAGCTTATAACTAGATCACTGACATCGTAGATTTTTGTTGTTAAGAATAACAGCAGAACATGGCGGAACTAACTCATTACGGTGGCCGTGGTTTAGAAAGCATGTTAGCTCCCTATTATGACTTACTCGTATGCTCATATAAAAATATGCTTCACAATCCTAGGAAGCAAAATTTGCTGGAATGTAACCTAACGGGACGGACCGCAGAGAAAACTCAAGCGAAGGCAGCTACATTTATGGTTGCTATAGTTAACAATTAAGCATGACCTTTACATTCTGCAATGCAGGATGCATGTTACACGCATGCGCAAATGCTTTCCCCAGGGAAATCGGTGAAGCCACTAGATACCATCCAGTGTAAAAGGGCGTGGTCCCTCTTGTAGGTTTGGCTTGAGTATTTGAAACAACGGGACGATCATTATTCGGTTAGGTGATGGTTCAACATTGGATGGAGCTAAGTTAAAGTGTAGATCTGTCTTGCGAGACCTATGGTAGACAAATTGGATGCCGGTCACTTTTGGTCTGAACATGTAGGATTTTCTGTCACATTCATTCAATAATTATTCCGTATTTAAAATATAATTCTATACTAACTGTAAATACAATTTGCAGTTAAAAAGTATTGTTGAATAGAAATTACTTGATTTTACTTTTGTTTCTGCAGAATTAATCCAATTTTTGTTTTACTAATATACAGGTTGTTTAAAAAATACTTTGACAAACCTTGGGGGCATGTTCCTCACAACAAAACAAGAAAAAAAGTTCATATAAACATATGTCCGAAAATCCTTAGTTTTTTAGTTGTTAATGAATGAACATAATGAAACATCTATTAGATATTGTCAGCTTGGTAGCAAGTGTTGCAGCTTTAATCGATTTAGAAACTCATAACTAGACTTCGTGGAATTGCCACGAGAATCGTAAGGTTTACTACGAACGCGGTGTAGACTGTATGAGAAGGGGGCGTGCAAAGGATGGAGTATGCCTCTGATGTAAGCACTGAGCAGTATACTGCGGTTACAATAAAATCTGTATCCTGCATTCAAGAAATATAATGAATAATCATTGAAGTAGGATATGTCTAAACATGTAAATACATAATTATTTTATAGTGAGATATATTAACTCTTAAAATTTAATGTAAGATACTGACATCATCCTTGAATATGTGCATTGCAGTAAAGAGTTACGTACATTTTGAGCGACTGCAAAGTGAACCTCCTCCGATGGTCACTTAAACAGTTTTTATATTGGGAAAATGTACATTCGACATCACACGATATAATAGGTGCATATTTGAAGAACGGAAAGTGACTACTTTTTAGTACACCAACTTCAGACGTCTTATCGTGAAATGATAGTACATAATTTATAATACGAAATTGTGAATAGGCAGAATTTTTAGCAATAATATTTCTCAACTTACATTTCACTTTTTCTGAAATTAGTGAATTGTTATTTTGGATAACGGTTTGTGATACTTTATCCACTATATTACGGGCTTCTGAGAGTTGTAGTTTAGACGATTCTAACAGGATGATGCTTTTGGACACGATTTTAAAATTAGAATCAATGAACAGAATATCTTCCAATAGCTGATCAGAAGGCAATGATGTTACAGCTGCAACAGCGGAACTGTCTATGCTATCCAATGCATCAATTACCTCCATTATTTTGTCGTAATGTTCTGCATAATAATTAACAGCATTCAACCACGTTTCTCAACGGGTCAAGACTGGCTGCGGGGGTAAGGGTATTCCAGGGGCAATTATTTGGAACAGCAACACTCTCATTGTTGTATGTTTGATTGAATTCTTGTCTACACTGAACACATGTTAAGCTTTCACTATTCCAACCACAGTAATGCAAAACAAGTGCTTACATAGGTATACATTAACTGTAGCTGCTCTATCTATTTGGACCGGTCACAACTCTTAACATGAACTGCTTATACTTCGAGACCGGGCGGTCGCTCACCTCCTCTATACTACCGTATATTGGCAACCTGATTGCATGCTGCGTGTGGCAATTCAACGAAGTCTACTCATAACAATGAAAGTTCGTTGAACGCGTTTCGAGGTACAATCCAACAACTTAAGTTTGTAACCGATAATAATATTCATTTTGTTAGATAATAGAATGATGTTATCGATACAAGTCTACTGATGCACCAATTGTATCCTAGATGTCTATGTGTTGCCAAGGAAACTTGTTTACTACAATCATTTGTCATTTGTGTACAGTCATGATTAATCTACTACTTCTAACGTTTCACTTATGTTGGAGTTTATATTGTGTTTAATTAAGGCAGGGTATCCATTTCGTGAACAGGCAGATATTCATTTTTATGTACGGACGCGAGGCTGCACGATTGTACCAGATGGTGTTTCCAGTCCGAAAGCGGCCGAATCATCTAACATTTGCTGCTGTTTCTAAATTGATTGAAGTTGCAACTCTTGCTACCAAGCTGACAATATCTAACAGAAGTTTTGTTATGTTCTTTCGTTAATAACTAAAAAACTAAGGATTTTCGGATATATGTTTATATGAACTTTTTTTTTTTCTTGTTTTGGTGTGAGCAACATGCCTCCAAGATTTGTCAAAGTATTTCTGAAACACCCTGTATTTTGCTTCAGTTCTCTTGTATATGCCGTGAGCTATAGCGACGTAGCCAAGTCTATTTTTGTGTCAGTGGTTTACAAGTAAGTCTCTCAATTTATTAGCATAATACACTGGTGTCTTAAATTAGCCGAGCATATTGCGAATTAAAGCAATGGCTTTCTGAAAACACGCTATGAAATGTTTCATATAAAACAAATTTTATTTCCAAAAGGAAGCAAAAATGAGCAAAATTACATAAAACTTTTTTTCGTTTGAAATATCTCAAAGAATAACCTCCTGAATTTAATGACATTACTTCCGGTTAATTCTGTATATTATACTGGGAGCTGAGAAACGATGTAACATACGTTAAGTTATTATTACAGAGAACACCACAATTCTTAGAGATTCTAGCCTTATAGGTCCTATACATTGTTGCTACAAGGACAGAACCATCAACATACGTGCTATATTTTCTTAGAGTTGCCAGACATATCATTTACCAAGTCGGTACAACAAAAATCATCTATTTCTTCCAAGGATTTGGTCTTAAATTCAATGTTTCTGCAATGCCGTTGCATTGAACGTGACGAATTCTTGAGGTATGAGAACTACAAGAAAACAAAAAATGTCCATTTTTAAGTTTTATATGTTATATGATCTTGTAGTTGTCTCTGAAAGTCGATATCAACTTCATGTTCTGCAAGATTTCGTTGTTAATATGCAAGAACTAACATTACTCTCAAGTCCTCACTTCGATTCAATGCACGAGATAACTGGTAGGCTACATGTGTTTGCTTTGATTGTAGACAAAGCTTTGCTGTTTAGCCCACCATAAGCAACTGAATTATTAATGCAGAGTTTGTTTGAGGAGAGATGCGTCTCCTTGGCAACGAACGGACTCATAATAGTATACAGTAGCTGTGTTGGATTCGTATTCCACATATGCGAATTCTATTTCCACTGGCGTCTATAATGCAAGGTTCTTTGTAGCTTTCTACGGTTTCTTAATTGTAATACTAGGTCCGTACTTAAGTGTTTATGTGGAATTTTCGTACGTTCATTCAATAAAATCGGTAAGTGTTTACCATGAGTCTGTTAAGGATACATAGAAGCGATATTTTAAAATTTTAAAATATTTGATATGGATTTGAGGGAGGTGGGATATGATGGTAGAGACTGGATTAATCTTGCTCAGGATAGGGACCAATGGCGGGCTTATGTGAAGGCGGTAATGAACCTCCGGGTTCCTTAAAAGCCAGTAAGTACGTAAGTAGGGGAGAGTCGGGTAGTATCGGACATCGGGTAGTATCGGACAGTGCGTTTCTTTCACCTACCACCATATGGTAGTACCTGAATGACATGATTACGTTTCTCTATGCGACATCACAGAAACGTAACCATGTCAATCAGGTACTATCATCGTGTAGTAGATGAAAGAAACTCACTGTCCGATATTACCCGATGTCCGATACTACCCGACTCTCCCTAAGTATTTGATTTAGTACAGTTTTAGTATTCTATTTTTTATATATGTATATATATGTATATATATATATATGTATATATATTCACTTTTATTATTTTTCATTTTTTCTTTACATGACATTTTTTAAAACAAAAACAAAAAAACAGTTATTTTTTCTAAGTTAGGAATCTTTCAATCTTTCAAAATTCAATTAATCAATTAAAACTAAAGTATCATTTATGTATATAATAATTATTACTTCATTATATTATTGCATTGTGCATTTATTTTACAATTGTATTACTTAATATTTTTCATTTCACTTTATTATTTGTACTTTCTAGTTAACCGAATCTTCTATGTTTTACCTGATATAATTTCATTGTATTTCTTGTATTATTATTTTGATATTCGTCACTTTCTTTTGCTTATATTTGATATAATTTCATTGTATTTCTTATATTATTCTTTCTTGTATTATTTTGATATTCATGACTTTACTTTTGCTTACATAATATATTTGATTATATAAATTAAACATTTAAATAATTATTTTAGTGTAGACTTAAACTTGTAATATTACTTTTTCATTATTCGATGTAAACTCCACTCCCGGCCACAAGCTTTTGCTTCATCGGGAGTGCGAACCGAAAGAGTACCATTATTATAATCGTTCAAATAAATGTATTATTATTATTATTTTATTATTATTATTATTATTATTATTATTATTACTATTATTATTATTATTATTATTATTATTATTAATTTTTCTCACACACGTTATCAATGTATTTCCGAACTGCACTTGTATTTATTGTACCGTTAAACATACATGCGCGTGTCCCTGAAGATCATTGCTTCCATGCCTGTTGAGTCAGTCTATCAAACAGCGTCAGACTGCCTTTAAGAACGGAGCTTCTACACGTGATTTTGTGCAAACATGTCAAGGACCTATTGCAATGTTTCCTGTACACTCTCCATATACGCCTTATGGCTAGTCTTCTTCTCTGCCTTTCAAGTGATGCATTTAGTATAGGTCCCAGGCGTTTCCCTAGTTCTAGATAACTTCTCCATTTACTATGTCCTGTGTGATGCCTGATGGCTTCCACTGGAGTTTCAAACGAGATCTTAATCCGATGGACTATTTTGTATGGAGTCGACTACAAAAAGCAGTTTACTACAAAACAAGAATTCGTAATATTGAACATTTAAGACAACGCCTTCTTGAATGTTGGGACCGGCTTGATCAAAGACAGATATCCAGTGCTATTGGACAATGGAGAAGACGCCTACAAATGGTTGTGCGGGCAAATGGCGGTCACATAGAGCATCATTTTTAATTTTGATTGTTGGAAAGACCATTAATTATTATTAATTATACCAATATTCAGTTTCTGCATTTTTAAGTAATAAATTGTCTTCAAAAACCACATTTTTCGCATCATTATGTATTGACCTTCATAAGATTTTAACTGAGCCTAAAAAAACTTAATAAAAAGTCTTGCTCATCTTTAAAGTCTACTTTTTCCAACAGTGTATTAATTATAAATTAATTTTATGCATCTCCGAAAATGCAGTATTTCTAATTTTGTACCTTTTTTTGGCTGACTGTGTATGTACCATTATTGTCAAAACCCGACTGTTGGCCAGGGTGGCTTTCGTGAGCCTAACGCTTACAGGTGGGCCATCCTATCCCAGTCTCTGATAAGGCCAGGTCCCATTCGTAGTCGAGTAGCCTGATAAACCCCAGGAGTCCGGAGCTCTAAGTCCTTCCTATATCAGCAATGGAAATCCGTACTACCCCCTCACACTTCACTCCAGCCTATCTTTATTATTGGGCTATTCCATATGAAATCGATCAGTAAAAAACCTCGCATTTTTTATACTCTAATTTTTTCCCTATTTATACAAGGTGCTGAGGAGAGTGCATTTTCAAAAGTATACTATCGAAAGTCAAACGGTTTTTGTTTTGTTGAGCGACAAATTTCGCGTATTTTATAAAAACAAGCCTCTTTCAGCGCTCAGAACTCTGGAACCATTTACTGCGGAACATTGAACGAGAGCTCATTTTGAAGCTGACATTTGGTAGGTTATGATAAGAAGTAATACTTATTTTTATTGTATACAGAGAGACAGATAATCTGATTTTACTTACTTTTAGGCTTTTTGCCCATTTGTAATAATGTAAAAAAATATTGAGAAAAAACCTTGCATTATTAAGAGGGATTCGGCATTGTTTGCTTAGTGGCTCGGCAATAAGTTTCGAGAGTATTAAATAAATTATTTTCACACGCCTAGACTTGAACGGCGCAGTACAGCACGCACTGGCCGAGAGATGAAGATAAGCGAGCGTTGGGCGTCATTTTACTCCTGTGTTTATGAAAACCTATGATAAAGCTAGCCCAGCTATGCGCTACTAGACGACACATCACGTGTTTATGTCTCCTGGCCTTGCTTACCTCGGCTAGCTCCCGCCTCACAGTCAGCTGGTTAGTTCACGCGCGTACTATTTATTTTCTTTATTTGATATTTCAATACTCTCTTATCAACGTTGCACCAGTAAAAAATATGTGTTTATTTGTACTTTCAATGCGGAATCTAACCATATATTTTTTAAATATTTTTTTCGTGGGCAAAGGTGTCTTAATGAGGAAAAATCTAAATTTCTCCATTTCCATAAAAAGTAAGAAAATCTGTTTACATGTCAATATAAACTTTAATTTCTCAGCATCAAAATAAACCATGATTTTGATCATTGGGTGAAAGGGTTTCGGAGCCACAACAGTTTAAAGTTGTTAATTTTATGAAAATACGATGAATTTAAATATTATTAATTTGAACACTATGAAGTTCTGATGCCTCAAACTTTGCACAAAGCATTGTATCACAGTTGTCTACGGACAGAAGAAGTTTCATTGTATTTAGAAATTGCAAGGTCAATGTTCTCTATGTTTCGGTGGATTTGAGATGGAGTAGCCCTATTGCAGATGAGAGACGAAATGAGGGGAGTGAGGAGTGTTGGTTTTCTCTTCATTTAAGTGTACTATCGTCCCTTTAAATCTGCAGGATTATTTCACTTCTACCCTGTATATTGAACGTATGATATATCAACATTTTCCTCATGGTGATAGAGCTTCAAGAATCTTCGCAATATCAGGCAAATTTAGCAGAGATTTTTTCTCTTCTGTCCTTTCTCATTGCATTCCCTTTTCCCTCTACCTTTCGTCTTTCTTAATAAAGAAGAAACTCGGACAGAATTGAGTTCCAGAATAAGTTTCCTGCTCAGAAAGTTGGCGAAGCACTTCGGACAATTTGGGGTCTGTCCCGGCAAGAAGGGATGGGGCTTCTTCTGCTACATAAATTAATATCAAGCCAGGGGAATATTGAAAAGTAAGTAATTATGGACGAGAGACGTATTCCCTATTATGCTGTATAAAGCAGGCTTTAATGGACTGCAGTGCCTGAAAAACTAATTACAACTTTTAATTTTTGCGTTTAGCCATACGTCGTTCCCATTTTATCGTTAGCAGCCATAAAAGTTAATGAATTTTAATATAAAAATAAAATATTCATTGCCCTTCCGCGTGGGACGTGAAGTTTATGTGTATAATATCGCCAGTCAGTTTTTTCCCGTGTTGTTTCCACAGCAAAATTTATTGACATGTTTTCTGAGTCTGTCTGGTTTTGTCATTCCAAGGTCTAAAACGAGGAAGTGGGTATTATATTGGTAAAAAGGATTTCAGAATTGATTTTTCATCAATCTAAATTAGATAAAACATTGTAATGTTAAAAAAGAGACAGAAAAGAAGAGAAAATTTCGAAACTTTCCCTAAATAAACCTTTTGATTATCCTTCACAGCTATAGTTACCTGAACGAACTATCTTGTATGCAGATGATATCACAGTGTTTGAAGTTTCCCATGACACGATAGTTGACAATACTAGTACTATGGACAACTTAATAACTTCATTTAAGAGGTTAGGGACAGTTTAAAGCAGTAAAATTTTGGAAATATTCAACATTTTTTTCCTCCATTACTGTATCTTATACAATAATTAAAATTAGTATGTATAAAACCCTGTCCTTCTGATGAAAAAAAATTTCGACTTAAAAAAAGATTTACATTTTATTTTTCAAAATTGAGTTCACTGCGCAATGATGAAGAGTTTCTCTCTCTCTTCTCTCTTTTATCTCTTTTTTTCATGTTATATGCAATTCTATGTTTTTTTAACAAATATCTCTACTGTCTATTGTAGTTGGGGCTTTGGTCTGTTATAGAAATAAGTTAAATAAATTAATGAATAAATAAATAAATAAACAAATAAACAAATAAACAAATAAATAAATGAATGAATGAATGTATAAATGAATAAGTAAGAAAATAAATAAGTAAGTAAATAATTAAGCAAATAAATAAATAAGTAAATAAATAAATGAGTGAGTGAGTGAGTGAGTGAATATCCAACATTCTGTGATGAAATTTTTTGTGTGTATTTATGCATGTCATATCTACAATATGATGCAAGAGTACTTCTCTACCTTTGATAGATTGTCTGATAAAAATAAATTAATTTAAAAATGTTCATATATCAATATTTTCTTCTAACACAAAATAAAAAAAATATTGTTTGCTAAGGAATGTAGTTGAAAGAGCATGATATTGTAAACATGAGTTTCAGCAATAAAATAAAAGAGAGAGAACATGAAAAAGTTAACAAGTTTATGAGTTATGAGAGAAACGCTTCATCACTGCACAGTAAACTGCCACCATATTGAATTTTGAAAAAAAAAAAAAATATATATATATATATATATAATTTTTTAAATCGTAAAAGTAACTTTTTCATATAGCAGAAGGCCAATGTTTTAAACATACCAATTTTTGTTTCTGTACAAGATACAGTAATGAAAAAAAAAGTTGAATATTTCCAAAAATTTTACTACTGTAAGCCGTATCCAACCCCTTGAGGGGACACTGCACTAAAAATTACAACTTTTTTTTTCGACTAAATTTTGGGAGCATATTTACTATGTAAAGGACTGATAAAATCTAAATTTTTAACTTCAAAATGTTTTTGGCTTTTGATTTTTATTTTTTATTCTATTCTTTTTAGAAATATTTTCAAACCCAATTTCTGAGTAGAAAAGCTCTCTCTTTAAGCTTCGTTTTTTCTCTTATATTCACAAGACATAGCGAAATATTTCTGTGCATTCATTTTATGAAATATCTCATTTATTCGCTTTAAAAAAATTTGTGTGAAATTTTAAAAATGCTATTTTTCGTATAACTCATGAAAAAATATTTATAAAATAAACTAACAGCATTTCTTACAAAATAAATGCATAGAAACTTGCAGCTACCTCATAATTATTTGCAGTAAAAATTTCATCCAGATTGATTAATATTTGGCATAAAAAAGTTGGTGTTGAATAAAGAAAAATAAACTTACGGAAAAATGTAATTGAAAGTAAAAAATATATTTATGTAAATTAAAATTATCTTCAGCTACATTCATCTAGTAACGCCAGGAAGCCAACTTTAGAACAAAAAATTAGTAAATTTGTAATCAGAAAATTGTAAAAAAATTTCTTTAATAAAAGAATAATTTTGACAGCTGTTTAAATGCCACGCCCCCTTACAGCCTTAACCAAAAAAGAAAACATATTTGTAATGAGAATAGAATTAAATACATTTGTGCGAGATCGTGCGTATTTGCTTGGTTTCCGCACAAAACCAATCCGCGGAAAGTCTAAAATTCCACATTCAGTATTCCCAACCTAACACACATAACAATTTCCCTCTTCTTACCGCTTAAGTGACATATTGATTTTATTGCTTTAGGCTTTTAACATATTATTTTTAGAGACGTTCAATATAGTAATAATTATAAATTGGAAACTTACCACTGCAATTTCACCTAAATTGCACTGTTAATTATTGTTTTAAATATTTGCAAAAATTAAGTAAACTCTACAACTCCACTAAAGTTACTTCATTCGTGATGCAAGTAACATTAAGGAAGCCGTGAAAAAATGAACAATATTCCAGACTCATCATAGACTGGGGGAAAAAGAGACAGAAGTATATCACGGCCTGCTGGAGTATAGTAAACACAGAAAACATTTTAAAGCAACAATGTTGAAGATAGATAATTTTTGTTTTGCAAATTTTCCGTCATTGAACAGAAACCAAGATGGAGATTTCATTGCAACTAATTAGAAATTCCATTTTCAGGTATGTAATAAACGATCTTCGCACAAAATAATGTACGATACACGAGCGGTATGTTTTCTTTCAATTCTCGGAATTTAAAAAAAGCTCAACTACGTTTCGCTTTTTCAAACCTTTCCTCGAACATGAAAACTTCAACATACCGCTCTTGTAACGCATATTACTATTGGGGTATGAAAATATCTATTCTAAAAGAAGTGAAATAGCCAATAAATTTGTTTTAGAACATTTTGATTATTTTCAGTGGAGCCTTCCCTTAATGCATATAAACTTAGTATCAATTTATAATTCATGTTGAAGTTTCGATAAACCAATTGCTATCTATATACTTTTATCAATAATTTGAAATAATCAATTTTAATGGCTTAACAAGAAAATATACAAAACAAGTTACATTATGACTGTTTTAAAATATATGCCTTTCATTACAAGTGCAAACGTTTTCACCCTCCTGGAGAATCATCAGGCTAGAATGACAATATCAATTATCACATATTTTATTTTAACTTTTGATTTTTATACTATACACCCGGAAATTAAATTGATAGGGATTCCTGTAGGCGTTCACATACAAATCCTGTGAAGAGAACGCTTTGTAGTCTGACGTTAGCACCATTCATGTTAAGCATATTATAATTTTGATAGCGTACAAAATCGTATATCACCGATACGTAATGAAATCACCATTAAAGCCATTTGATGTGCATTGTTAATACATTTAGAATTATTATTCAAATTGTATATTTTAACACAATCTGTTTGAATTTGTGTGGTTTATAGGCTACTCTAATTATAGCTGATCGATATGGAGTTAATATTATTACCGGTATGTAGGCCTAATATTATGACAGTCTTGCTTGAATGTGTTGTTGCTAGGTTACGAAAACAAATGACGTTGAAATTGACATAAACTGAAGTAAAAGCAGTTAGTATTAAGGCTGGTTCACAATAAACCGGAAACGAGAATAGGAACGAAAAATGTGTACATTTAAATGTGAGGATTCACAATTAACGAAAAGCTTGCCGGAGCCCGGGATCGGGAACGGAGAGTTGGCCAAGTTTCAACTTCGGCGTTCACGTTTCCGATCACAGCCCACTAGATTCATTCTATTGCCATCTAAAAGCTATTTTGTCGTCGTATATTTTCTAGCAAGAAGACCGTGACATAACCTATGCATTATTTTGTTCTGTGCTGTGCATCATGGAGCAAGTTTTATTTGATGAGATTCTAATATTGACTATTGAGGAAAATCCTCACGTTTACGATAAGCGGCGCGCCTCGTATAAAGATGAGAAAACGAAGGAGAATATGTGGCTTTCAATAGCTGCATCTTTGAACACCGATCGTAAGTGAATCATATTTTATTACTGTATTGGTTGTATTACACACTACATATTCATGCTTCAATTCAATAACTACTGTTGTGTTCATTTTTATTCTATTACAAATGTTTCTTCTTTAATTATTTTACGTTATGGTAGACTTAAAATAAGTTGTGATAATAAAGATGCATGGGCATATTTATAGTACCGTACCTAATGAAATGTTTCAGTTGAAATTTCCAAGTTGGTTAACCTATCCCATCGCACCTCCTCATACTCATCCTCTTTCACAATAGCCCTGCCAAGACTCTGGAATTCGTTACTTGCTAGCATCAGGGACTGTCGAAATAAAATTGAATTCAAACGCAAACTTACTAAGCACTTGGTCAGTAATTGAGACTCGTTCAGACATGGTTTCTTGTAAATAGTTCTCTTAATCTATCACAAAATATTTCAGTATCCGGTAATTTCATTACTATAGATTTTTGTTATTGTAGGTTTAATTTGTAATTCAGTAAATACAAAAATATTCTTTGTTCTTAACTTCTATGATAAAATATCTAGCTTTCATTAATCAGGTAATCTTGTCGTACTTTAATTTGTATTGTAATTTTATTGTTCATATTATAGTTGTAATCCCCTGGTAGAGGGGCAGAGAAGGCCTCACGGCCTTATCTCTACCAGGTTAATTAAATAAATACTAATACTAATACTATGTTTATGTTGGCTGCCTTGTACTCATGAGAGAACGCCATTGGTCAATTATACACAAATAACATCAGAATGCGTAATATCGACTTTACATATCGTTATTGACATGCATATCGATATGCATAGTCGTCTACGTTCTCGGTTTATTGTGAATAAAAAATTTTCATATTCACGTCCTCTGCTTCTCGTTTTCATTCTGGTTCTAGTTCCCGGTTTATTGTGAACCAACTTTTAGGGTCATTCGTGTGTATTATTAAACAGAATTAAACTTTGTAGTCATTTGTTTTTAAGTTCTGTGGATAGTATAAATTACTGTATATATTATGACAGTCTTGGTTGAATGTTTTGTTACTAGGTTACGAAAACAAATGATGTTGAAATTGACGTAGACTAAAGTAAAAGCAGTTAATATTAAGTTCATATAATTATGTGTATTATTAAACAGAATTAAACTTTGTAGTCATTTGTTTTTAAGGTCTGTGGATAGTATAAATTACTGTATATATTATGACAGTCTTGGTTGAATGTTTTGTTACTAGGTTACGAAAACAAATGATGTTGAAATTGACATAGACTAAAGTAAAAGCAGTTAATATTAAGTTCATATAATTATGTGTATTATTAAACAGAATTAAACTTTGTAGTCATTTGTTTTTAAGGTCTGTGGATAGTATAAATTACTGTATATATTATGACAGTCTTGGTTGAATGTTTTGTTACTAGGTTACGAAAACAAATGATGTTGAAATTGACATAGACTAAAGTAAAAGCAGTTAATATTAAGTTCATATAATTATGTGTATTATTAAACAGAATTAAACTTTGTAGTCATTTGTTTTTAAGGTCTGTGGATAGTATAAATTACTGTATATATTATGACAGTCTTGGTTGAATGTTTTGTTACTAGGTTACGAAAACAAATGATGTTGAAATTGACATAGACTAAAGTAAAAGCAGTTAATATTAAGTTCATATAATTATGTGTATTATTAAACAGAATTAAACTTTGTAGTCATTTGTTTTTAAGTTCTGTGGATAGTATAAATTACTGTATATATTATGACAGTCTTGGTTGAATGTTTTGTTACTAGGTTACGAAAACAAATGATGTTGAAATTGACGTAGACTAAAGTAAAAGCAGTTAATATTAAGTTCATATAATTATGTGTATTATTAAACAGAATTAAACTTTGTAGTCATTTGTTTTTAAGTTCATGTGGCTACATTTCTGTAGATAGTATAAACTGAACAGTCGTACCTGCCATCAGTCGTGTTCATTTAAATCTGTGTAGAGAATTCGTGATTGAAAACTTTCTGACTTCCGATTTGCGTGGTCAAATGCACCCCAGTTGTCGGGATTTCAGAGTTTTACGGACGCAACTGATGTCCTGCTCCAAAACGACTACATGATTCCGTGATAGTGCGGAAATTGACACTGCAATGTTGGCAGCAAATGGGTCGTGACTCTTTAATGGGCGGTTTTAACTTTCACCTGCCGGCCCACCAGCGCTCCAGCTTTCTGAATTTATGGGCTTCCCATGGAATAAAGTTCCCACCTCCGGAGAACTGACTAAAACCATGCGTCGATGTTTCGAAGCTGCCGAGTGTAAAGCTGTTGACTCTTGTTCCACTCGTAGGATATACAGGATGTTCCACGAATTCTGGGACAGCTTAGTCTTGCTAAAATATACATACATCATGAGCAGGGAAAGGATTTATATGTAAATACATATTTACTTATAAAGCTAATATAATTTATATTTTGCATTATCTTTATGTTTCACAATGTGTAGGGTTGAAAAATCCTACTTTTATTTTCCATATTTTTCCATATTTTAGAGTTTAGTACATATTTTCGTTAATTTCCATATATTTTCCATATTTCATATAAAACAGTCCATATTATATTAGGTTTAACAATAAAACAAAACAAAATTCCATTAACTTTTAAAAATACATTTCAACAATAGAGATTTAAACACATGTTCAGTAATCCCTTTAACATCAGAGTTATTTGAAAATTAGCAGTCCTATCAACAATGGGAAAGTAAGTTACAAAACTGTATTAATTTAATTTAAAATTTTTAACAGACTTCAGTTGTGCAGCTCAACAGTTAAATGCCAGTCAGAGTACACATAGGTTCAGTTTTGTAAATCATACTATAAAGACGGTAAATATGCCAAAAGTACGTCATTCAGTCAATTTAAAATCAAAACTAACAAGTTACATTTCAGAATTTAAAGAAGATGGTTTATCAACTGACAATAAAATATTATTTTGTAATTTGTGTCAGTGTGCAGTATCATCTACACAAAAGTTCCTGGTGCAACAACACATTACAACTAGTAAACATCAGGCCAACAAACAACTAAATTCCAAGCAGAGACAATTGTTTTTAACACAACCAACAACATCGAATGTAAGATCTGAGTTTAACATCGACCTGTGCCGTTCTCTCATCTCTGCTGATATTCCTCTCTACAAACTAAAGAATAAGGTCTTCAGGGAATTCCTTGAAAAATATACTCAACATACAATCCCGGATGAGTCAACACTTAGGAAGACGTATGCTCCATCCATCTACGATGAGACAATACAGAAGATAAGAGATGAAATTAAAGATAGTTCAATTTGGGTTTCCATTGATGAGACTCCCGACAAAGAAGGTAGACTTGTTGGTAATGTAGTTATCGGTTTGTTAAGTGAACAATATTCTGAACGAATTCTTTTACATTGTGATGTTCTAGAAAAGTGCAATAACAAAACTATAGTTAAACTGTTCAACGAAGCTATGGGTATCCTGTGGCCAAAGGGTATTATGTACGATAATGTGTTATTCTTTATTAGCGATGCTGCCCTTATATGGTCAAAGCTGGACAAGCATTATCTGTTGTATATCCTAAATTGACTCATTTTACTTGTGTGGCGCATGCATTTCATCGTGTGGCAGAAGTGGTCAGAGACAATTTCCTAAAGTAGATTTGTTGATTTCATCAGTGAAAAAGTATTTCTCAAAGCTCCCAGTAGAGTTAACGTGTTGAAAGAAATGTACCCTGAAATTCCATTGCCACCAAAGCCAATTTTAACTAGATGGGGTACATGGCTAGAAGCAGTTGAATATTATGCCGAACATATAGACTCTATTAACAATGTTCTCCTTGCATTGACTCTGAAGATGCAGTCTCAATTGATACTGCGAAAACAGTTACCTGTGACATAAGTGTGAAGAATGACTTAGCTCACATTCAGCATACATTTTCATGCATCATAAAAACGCTCAAAAGTCTCCAAAATAGGCACCTTTCACTATCTGAAAGTTTTGAAATTATAAATAGTACTGTGGAACAACTGAATCGTGGTAGAGGTAAAGTTGCAGATGCAGTAAGAGCTAAGGTGGACACTGTACTTTCAAAAACCCTGGATATGAAGAACTACAAAAGGTTGTTGCTGTGATGAGTGGTGAATCAACAGTGAAGATTAACTTGGACTTATCCCCAGCAGACATTGTGAAATTGAATTATGTACCAGTTACTTCTTGTGACGTCGAACGCTCTTTTAGTCAGTATAAATCTATCCTCAGAGACAATAGAAGAAGATTCACTTTTCAGCACTTGAAAGAAATGTTTGTAACCTATTGTTATGGTAACAGACAATAAAAATTGTGTTTTGTTGAAACTACATTGGAAGATAAGGTACGTCCATTATATTTTTTGTTTAGTTTGATTAAAATGTACCAATATTTAACGTACATAGTCATTTTTTTATAATTTTAAGTCCATATTTAATTCCATATTTTGGTAAAAATCCATATTTAATTCCATATTTTGGTAAAAATAACTACATATATATTTACATATTTCATATATTTTTAGTCCATATAAATCCGTTCCCTGATCATGAGTAATACATATATCAACAAATGAAGAGGATTTGACCTTCTTAAAGTGATTCTTATAATAGCCTATCATGAGTAAAGTAGGTATTTTCCAAACAGTTGAAAGTGTGTAAAGGTGACCTCTTTTGAACTTTGTTAGGTTGAAAAATCAGTAAAAATTATGTGAGAGAGCATTATGGAACTTGCTGTAAAACTTTTTTATTAAGTAAAAATGTACAAAATTGATTTATTACTAAGGATCATATTTTATGATTAATAAAAATCTTAGATATCGGTATAAAAATTTGAATAATTTCGGTGTTACTGTCGACCTGGTTGGCGAGTTGGTATAGCGCTGGCCTTCTATGCCCAAGGTTGTGGGTTCGATCCCGGGCCAGGTCGATGCCATTTAAGTGTGATTAAATGCGACAGGCTCATGTCAGTAGATTTACTGGCATGTAAAAGAACTCCTGCGGGACAAAATTCCGGCACATCCGGCGACGCTGATATAACCTCTGCGGTTGCGAGCGTCGTTAAATAAAACATAACAATTAACATCGGTGTTACGTCGCATAAAACACTACAAATTCAGTGTCATTTCACACCTAAACGTAAGTCTTTTGACTCCCGTTGTGTAAAATTCATTACTGATATAACTGCAAAGAATAGAGATCTGTATAACCAAGGGTTTTTTTTTTAAGAATTTTCGTAATTTTAACTAAATTTAACAGTTTATATCGCCATTTAACTGTTAGGAAGAAAAATTTCTGTAACAGATCTCATCCTGTGTGTGAATAACATAAAATATAAACTTTCGTACCATTTTTAATTTTTATTTAAAAATAGTCATTCGAAATACGGCTTGAATACCTATTAGATTCAAAATCCTGTATTTGAAGAAGGGTTTGAATTATTATATTTTAATCAAAATTTTTAAGAAAATTTCAGTACCTAATTAAAACGAAATCATAAATCCATCTACATCCATCACTGTCATGCCTGCCAACTGTACAGCGTGTAATGAACGTAGCTTCACCAAAGCTTGTTGTATTAATTGACGCATAATATTTTAATTATTATATTGTGGCTACTATATATAGGCTGAGTCATAAGTATGTTTGGAAAACGCGTCAGCGTGCTCCTGGATAAAAAAATAAGAATAAATACTTATATAAAAATTTGACGGAAAATGCTTATTTATTGGAAAAAAAAAGTAATAGGACTTTTGTTTTCATACGTATCTGATCATATTATTATGTTGTTTTTTGTTTTGATTTTGTACCTTACAAATAACACAGTGACAAGATAGTAGTACATTGTTTTTGTTTTGGTTGGACGCGGTGGTCCAGTGCTTTGGCCACCTAGATCACCCGACTTCACCCATTAAATTTTTACCTTTGGGGTCACTTGAAGGCTGTCGTCTATGCAACACTAGTGAATGACACAGAGGAGCTATTGCAACGTGTTGAAAATGCATGCAAATTGATCCGTGATGACAACATGGTGTTTGAGCGAACTCGCCAGTCGTGTGTACGTCGTGCTTAAGCATGTGTAAACAATGGAGGGGGACACATTGAGCACCTTTTGTAAACGTTAAATGACAAGTTCCCAAACATGTGCTTGTAACACCAAAAAAAAAAAAAGAACTGAAACAAAGTATGATCATTTCTCTAATAAATAAGCATTTTCAGTCATATTTTCATATAAGGAATTGTTCTTATTTTTTATGCAGGAGCACGCGCACGCGTTTTCAAAACATAGTTATGACTCACCCTGTATAGTTTTAATATCTGAGATTAAAATTTCGTAAAAAAAAAGTAGAAATGTCTTGAAATACATTAATTTCGTATAAATTGGTGCTAAAAATTTCACATATACAGCAAATTTCGCGTTATGTTGCGAGTTTAAACTTAACCTGGAAGGATTTGAAACATAAAATATAAACTTCTACCAGCTGAAAGCCAGTATTTATTGTGGTTACTGAAAATTATGCTATATCTCTATTTGTTACTTGTTTTTACATCCTACTGTAATATTTATGGTACTGTTAGAGACACGCACAATGTTTATACGTCCATAAATTGAAAGTACTAAATTACAATCTGGCATATTTCATACATAATTAATAATTTATTATTATTTATGAATTATTTATTAGTCTGAATCCGACACTCAATTTAACGTGAAACTTTTTTGCGTACCATCCACGAGAAATTGTAACAAATTACAACATTCCCGTCCACAGTTGTGGAGTAACGATCAGCGTATCTGACCGTGAAATGTGTGGGACTGGGTTCAAGTCTTGGTTGTGGCAAGTTACCTGGTTGAGGCTTTTATCCGGAGTTTTTCCTCAACCCAGTAATAGCAAAAACTGGGTAACTTTCGACGCTTGATACCGGATCCATTTTGCTGGCATTTTTATTTATTTATTCAGTTAGTTATTTATTTAGTTATTTACTTATTTAATTATTTATTTACATATTTATTTATTTACTTATTTTTTGCTTATTTATTTATTTGCTTAATTACTTATTTAGTTATTTACTTATTTACTTACTTATTTACTTGTTTAATTATTTATTTGCTCATTTAGTTATTTATTTACTCATTTAGTTATTTATTTACTTATTTAATTATGTATTTACTTACTTATTTATTTACTTATTTATTAACTTATTTATGTATTTATTTATTTATTTACTTATTTAGTTATTCACTTATTTACTTATTTAATTATTTATTTACATATTAGTTATTTATTTACTCACTTATTTATTTATTTATTTACTTACGTATTTATTTACTTATTTATTTATTTACTGCTTATTTATTTATTTACTTACTTAATTATTTATTTACTTAGTTATTTATTTATTTATTTATTTATTTATTTTATTTACTTATTTAATTATTTAATTACTTATTTAATTATTTATTTTATATTACTGGTTGTTCTGTATGGTTGTGAAACTTGGACTCTCACTCTGAGAGAGGAACACAGGTTAAGGGTGTTTGAGAATATGGTGCTTAGGAAAATATTTGGGGCTAAGCGGGATGAAGTTACAGGAGAATGGAGAGAGTTACACAACACAGAACTGCACGCATTGTATTCTTCACCTGTCATAATTAGGAACATTAAATCCATACGTTTGAGATAGGCAGGGCATGTAGCACGTATGGGCGAATCCAGAAATGCATATAGAGTGTTAGTTGGGAGACCGGAGGGAAAAAGACCTTTGGGGAGGCCGAGACGTAGATGGGAGGGGGGTGGAGTATGATGATAGAGACTGGATTAATCTTGCACGGGATAGGGACCGCTGGCGGGCTTATGTGAGGGCGGCAATGAACCTTCGGGTTCCTTAAAAGCTATTTGTAAGTAAGTAAGTAAGTATTATTTATTTTTTACTTATTTAATTATTTATTTATTATTAAGGGTATTTGAGAATAAGGTTCTTAGGAAAATATTTGGGGCTAAGAGGGATGAAGTTACAGGAGAATGGAGAAAGTTACACAACGCAGAGCTGCACGCATTGTATACTTCACCTGACATAATTAGGAACATAAAATCCAGACGTTTGAGATGGACAGGACATGTAGCACGTATGGGCGAATCCAGAAATGCATATAGAGTGTTAGTTGGGAGGCCGGAGGGAAAAAGACCTTTGGGGAGGCCGTGATGTAGATGGGAAGATATTAAAATAGATTTGAGGGAGGTAGGATATGATGGTAGAGACTGGATTAATCTTGCTCAGGATAGGGACCAATGGCGAGCTTATGTGAGGGCGGCAATGAACCTCCGGGTTCCTTAAAAGCCAGTAAGTAAGTAAGTAAGTAAGTAAGTAAATATGTATTTATTTATTTCATTATTTATTTATTTATTTATTTACTTATTTATTTATTTACTTACTTATTTATTTATTTATTTATTTATTTGTATATTTATTTATTTATTTATTTATTTTGCTAATAATTGTAACATAAAATATAATATATACAGAAAAAATTTTGCTCACCCCTGAAAGGGTATAACTCGTGCTCAGGGGCAGATTCCTGAATTAAAATTAAGAATTATCATCTTCATTTCACTCAGGCGCTAGATGATCACAACAGTTGCATAAGCATCGTAAAATAACCAATTAAAAATTTCTTTCCCAAAACACGCTATGAAATATTTCTTATAAAATAATTTTGATCTCGAAAAAGAAACAAAAAACAAGCAAAATTATATTAAATTTTTTGTTTGAAATCTCTCAAAGAATAACCTCATGAAATTAAAGCCATTACTTACGATTCAACCTGTATGTTGATTATTGATGGAGTGACAATAGTCATAAAATTGTGAATTAACAGTTTTCAAACAGACATACCTCAGGCTCCTAAAGTACTCTACCGGATTTAGTGGAGACTGAGTTAGAGAAATCGATTAAAGTAGCAAGAAGCACCAGAGGAATGCAAATTCCCCACATTGTGGAATTGGCTCCATTTGACTGGCGGTATTGGCAATACAATCAGCAGCTCGTGGCAGCAGATTCGATGAGTCGTCTGAATTTTCAGCGCTGCTCTACTAGAACAGCAGTCTATTGAATTATAGAATCTATAAAACGATTAAAAAAAAAGAAGGAACCACAAGAAGGAAGTCGTGCTAGGCTTGGAATTTCGGTGCGGACCGTCTTGAAAACTAAAACGGGAATGAATAAGCCTTATGGTTGTGCGATCACTAAAAACAGAGACGCTAATGTAGATTATTTTAACATGAAATCCTTTTTGTAACAAATATTACAGCATTGTTCCTTATGGGGTTTGCGTCGATTCCACCGACAGTGCATTCGTCACTTAACCCTTAAATTGACAGAGTATCCTATAGGATACAACATTTTAATTTATGCTATAATTTTAATACAATTACAGAAAGTAAATTCGTAAGAAAACATCAATTGAAACAATTATAAAATAATATACAACAAATATAGTACCGTCGACCCGGTTGGCGAGTTGGTATAGCGCAGGCCTTCTATGCCCAACAGAGGTCTGCATCGGACGTTTTCGCTCGAGCGCCAAGTAGTTCATAGCATAATCCGATAGGTAGCGCACATGCATGATGGGTAAAATTGTCACGAGCGATAAATCCTCGAACGGTATAAGCCGAGCGTTAGACATTCGTTCTTGTTACAGTGATGAACTGTGTAGTAACATCATAGATGTTTATCATTTCAAAACTTTGCAGTGTTTAACTAACCTCTCCATAGTACAATTACAAAACTTGCTTTAAAATGAAATATAAATGAGGTAAATGCTTTTTTTTCCCCCACACAGGAATGATTTTGTTTTTGCCACATCTGATAAATGTTATTGGATGTAAATGTAATTGTTATAAACGGAGAACACAATCACGATAATCACTGCCATCGTGATCTAATACAGGCCGTAAGGCAGATCACGTGACTCGCTGAACAGCTGATCGCGAAGGGCGGTCTTTCAACCATATGAATTAGTTGCAGTGCATGAAGAATAACATATATTTCTCTGAAATGCGGTGTAATTGCGTCAGTAAAATTTCAAACAGTGATTGTGAGACACTTGAGACACAATTTACTTGCAATTTAAGGTATAATATTATTTTTGGTGTGAAAATTACGTTGTTGCAGGCAAAGTTCGTATGTGTAATACCTGCCTTTATTTCGATTAAATATTGCGCCCTTATGTGGTTAAGTGAAATTTTGGTCTTATAAACAGTAGGCTAAATATGTGTAATAATATATACGTGAAAGTGAAACATTGACTGGCATGTAAAGTAAGTTGTGATTAGGCTTAAGTGCAGCGTTACCGATGTTACTCTTGTCTAATTCATTATTGTTAGTTTACCGTATTTGTCTTATTAAATTTAAATTATTGCGCCCTTTTTATTTGTGAATAACCTACATTATACGAGTAAATAATACGATGTTTGATAATATACACAATTTGAACTAAAAACGAGATACATATAGTATATTACAAAAAATTATACCCTATAGTTTTCATTACTGTTACAGTATCTAGAATTGTGATTAGTTGAAATAAAACACTCATGCTTCATTATGAAATTCTTGCACATTCATTTATGCACGTTTCAACAATTTTCAGTTGCATCGCACGCATATTTTAATGTATTGAAGTTATAGGTTATGTTTATTCTATCAGTACTTGCCTTATTTCCATATTCGCAATTATGCATTATAATTAAGCATAACGCTACGTATAACTCATAAATGCAATTTGTCTACACTTCAATTGCATTTATTCGTTTCAGACGGTACTCCAGTCTGAAGTCTGATTAGTTTAATATGTTACTAGGGCTAAACTAGCGCTGAGGTAGTTCCCTTCGTATTCATACATCTTGCATATACAAATTAGTTCGGTTCGTTCAGGATTTTAATATGCCTTGCTTATAGGATCAAATGCATCTCCACAAAAAATAAATTCAACTGTTTTCAGTTCAGAAATTACCGGAACTATACCTCAGCGCTACTAAGTAATATAACGTATGTATATTTCATAGGAGGGACTGTGGTGAATTTTCTACCTATAAGTAAGGACGGTAACCGTGTTCTGAGGTTTATCCCAAAAATATATTCTTCTTTATTAAATCTTAAAACAGTTTTCGTTCTCAACTTAAGCCTAAAATGTTGACGCAGATAGGTTATGTTAACATGGTAAATTCTCTTCACATAAAAATAACAGTTTTATTTATTATTCCTGCCACATTATGCAACACATAAATTGAACTTATGCACATATTACATTGAATAAAAATTTAATTGTATTATTTATTTGTTCCCTATTATACTGGGTTGTAATGAATTGTATTTATCTAACCTACCAGATTAACACACAACTGTACATACACTAATTTCATAGGAGGGACTTTGGTAAATTTTGTACCTACAAGTAAGGAAGGTAGATGTGCTAAATTAAAATTACAATATAAATAATTCTTCTTTATTAAATCTGAAAATAGCTTCCATTCCAAACTTCAAATGTTGATGCAACCAGGTTTTGTTACCATTTAAAACTCCGTTCACATTAAAATAACACAGTTTTGTAATTATTTCTGCAACATATTATGCAATAAGAAGTGAACGTATCTTATACACACATTACACTAAATAAAATTGAGCGCCGACACGCTATAAAGTAATATATTTCACTCAGCTCCGTATAGGCAAATAGAAAAGCCCGACTCATCGAGTGACGTCACACAACCTGCATTACGGCCTGGTCTAGATCACGATGGCAGTGCGATAATGCATGAACTGTATCAAGTTTACTAGTAATAATAATAATAATAATAATAATAATAATAATCTCTCATAATTAGTGTATCAATCTTTGCGTCTGTAACAGTTGTGCAGCATGATTATTCGTTTTATTATATTTTCTGTGACGTTATCTCTGTACTAATATTGTTATTAATCTACTGCTATATCAATAATATTTTGTAAAACGTTTCTACATTGTCGCAGTATATAGGCGGAACACTATGTATGGACCTATCACATTATATATGTCGTAAATGAAATATTGAATAATTGTTAATTAACAATAATAACTGTATATCGAAGTTTTTCATAATATTTTATTTATAACTTCATGTTCCTGTTTTGGTACGTTCCATTGACTGTTCCATTAAACGTTTGTCATAAACGCAGAAAATAAAGCCTTATTTTTACGTGTGAGCAAAACATATGTGTATCTTATCTGTCGCCTTCCATACAAGATAAGACATGTCGGTGAGATGACCTTGTACTGTGCTTCTATTTATTACGAGCGTATCACGACCGATCGTATCTCACTCGAGGGTGCGACACTCGACCGAGTTCAAGCGAGCAATTTAACTCTAATCAGCACTCTGATGCCCAAGGTTGCGGGTTCGATCCCGGGCCAGGTCGATGGGATATAAGTGTGCTTAAATGCGACAGGCTGGATTTCTAAGCAAGCTCCTTTCGATTACTGTATCATCTGTCATCATCTGCTCGTTGTGGTCGGAGTGATTGCGTTTCACTTCAAGTTTACAGAGAGCTGTTATGTCTCACTCAAGGAGGCTTTTCTTGGAACGCGTAAACAAGTTGCGTAACGTCTTCTCAGTGGCAATCAGGAGTTAATTACTGTTTAACAAGTCGACACAAAGTGGTGACAGCGCTGCGAACTTGTGTAATTTAACACTCCAAGGGCCCTGGATTCACAACACAAAAGTAGCGAGCGGGCAAATTACAGCAAGAGCACAGCGAAGAAATAGTTCACCGATGCAACCACAGGCAGCAACGGAAGTATTCTGAAATACATAATTTCCTGATAAATTGACTCGTAGATACTGAATAAGAAACAAAATCCGTCCAATAGTTTAGTAGAAATCGCTGTGCACAGACAGACTAGTACTAAAATTATTATATTTCATGTACATCATTCCCTGATAAATTGACTCGTAGATACTGAATATGAAGAAAATCCGTCCAATAGTTTAGTAGAAAAAGCTGTACACAGACAGACTAGTACTAAAATTATTATATTTCATGTACATCATTCCCTGATAAATTAACTCATAGATACTGAATATGAACAAAATCCGTCCAATAGTTTAGTAGAAATCGCTGTTCACAGACAGACTAGTAGTAAAATTATTATATTTCATGTACATCATTCCCTGATAAATTTACTCGTAGATACTGAATAAGAACAAAATGCGTCCAATAGTTTAGTAGAAAAAGCTGTACACAGACAGACTAGTACTAAAATTATTATATTTCATGTACATCATTCCCTGATAAACTGACTCGTAGATACTGAATATGAACAAAATCCGTCGAATACTTTCATAGAAATCGCTGTACACAGACAGACTAATACTAAAATTATTATATTTCATGTACATCATTCCCTGATAAACTGACTCGTAGATACTCAATATGAACAAAATCCGTCCAATGGTTTAGTAGAAATCGCTGTGCACAGACAGACTAGTACTAAAATTATTATATTTCATGTACATCATTCCCTGATAAATTGACTCGTAGATACTGAATATGATCAAAATCCGTCCAATGGTTTAGTAGAAATCGCTGTACACAGACAGACTAGTACTAAAATTATTATATTTCATGTACATCATTCCCTGATAAATTGAGTCGTAAATACTGAATATGAAGAAAACCTGTCCAGTAGTTCAGTAGAAATCGCTGTACACAGACAGATTAGTATTAAACTTATTATATCTACATAATTCCCTGATAAAGTGATTCGTAGATACTGAATATGAACAAAATCCGTCCAATAGTTTTGTAGAAATGCTGTTCACAGACAGATTAGTAGTAAAATTATTATATTTCATGTACATCATTCTCTGATAAATTTACTCGTAGATACTGAATATGAACAAAATCCGTCCAATAGTTTAGTAGAAATCGCTGTTCACAGACAGACTAGTAGTAAAATTATTATATTTCATGTACATCATTCCCTGATAAATTTACTCGTAGATACTGAATATGAACAAAATGCGTCCAATAGTTTAGTAGAAATCGCTGTACACAGATAGACTAGTACTAAAATTATTATATTTCATGTACATCATTCCCTGATAAATTGACTCGTAGATGCTGAATTTGAACAAAATCCGTCCAATAGTTTAGTAGAAATCGCTGTACACAGACAGACTAATACTAAAATTATTATATTTCATGTACATCATTCTCTGATAAGTTGACTCATAGATACTGAATAGGAACAAAATCCGTCCAATAGTTTAGTAGAAATCGCTGTACACAGACAGACTAGTACTAAAATTATTATATCTACATAATTCGCTGATAAATTGACTCGTAGATACTGAATATGAATAAATCCGTCCAATAGTTTAGTAGAAATCGCTGTACACAGATACATAGACTCGATACCCGAACAAAGATTTTGTTTCGTCATGGATTGTGAAAGCATATATTATCTTTCAAATCAATAGCAGGATCACAATTATATTTTCCTCACACATTCTGTGATGAAAAAGTAAAGATGACGTCTTCTGTTTCAGTGATGTTGTAAAGGTGTCATTATTTATGAATCTTGATCTTTCTTCGCTGCAGCAGAAATCCTTCTGTGTTCACGCTACTCATAATGCGGAATGAAATGGTGAAGTTTCCTTTATATGAACCCGTGGTATGTCAGATTCTGTAACATTATGTCCAATGGAAGGATGACACATAAGCACCAGACTTGTAAACCCTCTTGTCTCATGTAGGGAAGGAATGGGGATGCTAGGAGGAGGGAGCAAAACTCTCGATAACCAGGTCGGAGTTTGCTGGGGTCTCATCCTTTCAACCTCCTTTCCAGCCTCTTTATCAACCACCAAAAACGGGGAAGTCCCTAACAATTAGAAGCCGCTCTTGTTCGCTTGGATCGCTTCTTCGTTGTCATGGAAACAAAAGAGGTATTATACTACACGGCGGGTAGGGGGGGGAGGCGTGGAATCTGGAGTCGAGGGATGAAATGGAGTCAGAAACAAAAGAGAGCAGAGTTGCAGAAAAGGATTAGAAACTGGTTCAAAGTAGGGGGTACGAGAAAAGATGTAGGGAGAAGAAAGAGGGGGCAGAAGTGAAATATCAAGGGTGATGTTACTCTTGGTGGTGTAGTGGTTGTCGAATTTGCTTGTGGACACTAATATTCCGAGTTGGAAACCTGTCGACTGTAATGGATTTTATGCTCGACCATGCCGAAATGTAGTAACTATACACCTGGTAGCAGACCTTTAATGCATGTCATTAAAGTACACCTACTCATTAAAGGTCAGGTCTTTCAGCCAATGACGACTCAGGTTACAACTATTCAGCCAATGACAGGTCAGCTTTCTACCGTTATAAAACCGCAAGTATCGATTATTCTCGGATATGCAATCGAAAGAGAATTAGCGAAAAGTCACGGAGGCTGGAAATCCAATACTGTCGCAGAAGGTTATGTTCTGTTACTATAATAATAATTAGCGTTAATTGTAAATAATATTCAAATAAATTCATTTTGTCATCTCGTTTTTCAATGTCTAATTTAATTTGAATGTTATCTCTGTAGGTTCTTATGGCCTAGCAAGGTCAATGTGGACATCTGTTCCTCGGAAAAAATCATTACTTTCGCGTCTGCGCATATCTCACAACATACGGGACATTGGTCAAGGTGAGATACAAAGAAAATTAATAATATCAATTTAGAAGTATGGTCGAGCATAAAAAGTCGTATGAAACTCGCCTATAATGGTAATTAAGAAGCTCGTATGAAAATTATGAAACTCGCTTGCGCTCGTTTCATAAATATCCATACTCACTTCTTAATTACCTTCATTATAGGCTCGTTGCATAATGTACAATTAATCAGAACGAAACACAAAGTGGCTTTCATACAACGGGGAATTTAACACTATTGGTCTTCAGACGCTTGTAATGCCCCATTTTGATTATTGCGATTCCTTGCTAACTAATATAAGTTCACTCTTAGCTCAGAGACTACAACGTGTTCATAATGTGTGCATACGATTCATATGCAATGCTCGTAAATTTGACCATATAACACCTTCCCTCCAGTTACTTTCATGGGTGCGTCTGAAGGAACGAAGAACAATACATTCACTGTCTCTTCTGTTTAGAATCATGCATACTTCTACTCCGAATTATCTGTTATCGCGCTTTCAATTTTTACAACTCTTCGAAACCGACATCAAGCACTTCTTTCTATCCCTCATCATAGAACGTCTTTATACTCATCTTCCTATACTGTAGAAATACCTCGCCTCTGGAATTCGTTACCTAATGACGTCAGGGACTGCCGGACTTTATCACAATTCAAAATTAAATTGGAAAATTGTGTCTTAGTTAATGTTTTTAGGTATTGCTAGAAGTATTGATTTGTTTTTTTCCTATTTCTTTTTTAATCTACATTAAAATTGCAAGTTTCTTGTTTATGTTAATTAGTTAGGATACAATTAATTATGATACTTAATAACTCATTTAAAGTTTGTGTGACTGCAACCTGTGTATATTTTTGTGTGGCTTTACTTTGTTTATAGTTTTTTTTTCTCTCTTGCTTTATTTTTTGTGTAGCTTTATTTTGTATATGGTGTATTTTTTCTGTTTATTTCTATTATTGTATTTGTATTCCTGGTGTTGTGGAAGAGAAGGCCTGATGGTCTTAACTACACCAGAATAAATAAATAAATGAATGAATGAAATGAAATGAAATGGAATAAATGAATGAATGAAATGGAATAAATAAATGAATGAAATGAAATGGAATGAATGAATGAATGAATGAATAAATAAAATATTTTACGACGCTGTATAAACATCTAAAGTTATTTAGCGTCAGAATGAAATGAAGGTGATTTTTACCATACTCTTCAATTTCCGCACAAAAAAATCATTTTTAATCCCTGAGAAATATTTTTGCAAAGTTCCATTTCATTACTCGAATTGTAGGTGGCCTGAATATGAATTAATTTAAAGGACAGCAATCTAACCTGATCGTCAGGTTTTCCGGATATGAAATTGTTTTACATTTTTCAAGCTAGGAAATCATATTAAAAAAAAAACTCAGTAAGATAATGGAAAGGAATTTTTACCACACATTTGTAACACTGTGTTCCATCGAAATATTATTATTTTTATATCACTTGAAAAATACCGCAAGTATAATTTTTATGAATAACCTTAGAAAAGTAAAAGAAAAAAAAAACTTTTTAAGGGGGGGGGGTGTACCATTGATGTGCAAAAATTTGGTGAAATTATTTTTTTTTTGATATCCTAGCTACTATAAAAGATAAATTAACAAAACTTTTCAGGATACATTATAGTTTATAAAACACTATTCAGAATATGAAAATAACTAATAATTACCTGTAAAAATAATACAAAATTTGTATAATTATTTTTACAACCGTAAAGCATTTACATAATAAAATCAATAATTAATTAAATATCTGCATGACTCTTTTACTGGATTGTTTTAAAGACGTACATCAACAACATAGTCTAGGATATTTTACCTATTTCTTCAAGAAAGATTTTTTCCTTAATCGTTACTTTCAACATTACATTTTCTAAAATTTTTGATTAAGAAAATGATATAAAAATATGTAAATATACAGGATGCTTCCGAGGTGGTGTTACAAACTTTCAGGGATGATGGCGAGGGGCACATGTATCAATTTGAGATAAGGAACCATGGTCCGGAAATGACCGAGTCGAAAGTTATAAGCAAAAATAGTTGAGTGGAAATGGAATTGTAATTTGGCAACACGTGCCCTACTTCCCTTAACTTTTGGAACAGTCGTGGAAAGAGGTATGGGCCTGATGTCTCCTAAGTGGGTACTTGTCCCGATACAATCTGTGAGCTTGTCTACTGTTCCCATTGGCTCATCCGTATTCGAAAATCAGGTCTGCTTATTCCGCTCTCGTGTACTCCTCCATTTCACTAGGACTGATCGACTGGACACTGCAACTCGTACACATACACTGCTGTCTACAGACGTGCATATCAGGACCGACCATGTCCGTTACACATTACGCTATCTGCATTGCTTTAGTGTAGTTTCCTGTCCCCACCCCTCAGACAGCGCACTGAATGGAATACTGTAAGTAGACAACGTAAACAACGTCAGATGAATACAGCATGTGTAAGATGTACAGATAAATACACATGGATAAAATTATTTCATTTCCACACAACTATTTTTGCTTGTAACTTTCGAGTCGGTCATTTCCAGACAAGGGTTCCTTATCTCAAATTGATACATGTGCCCTTCGCCATCATCCCTGAAAGTTTGTAACACCACCTCGGAAACACCCTGTATATCCGTATGATCCATTCCCGGCAGTGTTACCACTACTTTATTTACAACCCAACTGTAGTTTCATTCCCGAAACCGGATGACGTACATATTCTCCATGCCGATGTATCATCGAAAAAATGCAGATTTATTTCTTATTATATTAGCAGATATGCTGAATATATCTCATCATCTTTAACATACCATCAAAAGAGACAAACTCCAGGGTCTTGGAAGGAATGTCAAAGGAATACTGTGAAATTAAATTAAGAAATGAAGGCTTTCTAACTAGAGAGAGCTTATACGAACTGTATAAATATTTCTGTTGCGAAAGAGGAATAGAAAATAGTTGGATAATGAATGATTTACATATACTGGCTACAAATTGTAGTGTTAAACAAAAATTACAACTTAAGCAAGTAAATGAATATTAAGGTATACTAGAGTGGTTGAGTCTTGCACTAAAATTAGACGTAAGTGCAAGATAAGATATACTTACTTACTTACAAATGGCTTTTAAGGAACCCGAGAGTTCATTGCCGCCCTCACATAAGCCCGCCATCGGTCCCTATCCTGTGCAAGATTAATCCACTCTCTATCATCATATCCCACCTCCCTCAAATCCATTTTAATATTATCCTCCCATCTACGTGTCGGCCTCCCTAAAGGTCCTTTTCCCTCCGGCCTCCCAACTAACACTCTATATGCATTTCTGGATTCGCCCATACGTGCTACATGCCCTGCCCATCTCAAACCTCTGGATTTAATGTTCCTAATTATGTCAGGTGAAGAATACAATGTGTGCAGTTCTGTGTTGTGTAACTTCCTTCATTCTCCTGTAACTTCATTCCTCTTAGCACCAAATATTTTCCTAATAGCGTTATTCTCAAACACCCTTTATCTCTGTTCCTCTCTCAAAGTGAGAGTCCAAGTTTCACAACCATGAAGAACAACCGGTAATATAACTGTTTTATAAATTCTAACTTTCAGATTTTTTGACAGCAGACTAGATGACAAAAGCTTCTCAACCAAATAATAACAGGCATTTCCCATATTTATTCTGCGTTTAATTTCCTCCCGAGTGTCATTTATATTTGTTACTGTTGCTCCCAGTAATTTGAACTTCTCCTCCTCTTCAAAAGATCAATTTCCAATTTTTATATTTTCATTTCGTACAATGTTCTGGTCACAAGACATAATCATATACTTTGTCTTTTCGGGATTTACTTCCAAACCTATCTCTTTACTTGCTTCAAGTCAAATTCCCGTGTTTTCCCTAATCGTTTGTGTATTTTCTCCTAACATATTCACGTCATCCGCATAGACAAGCAGCTGATGTAACCCATTCAATTCCAAACCCTCTCTGTTATCCTGAACTTTCCTAATGGCAAGATAAAACATTATATACAGAGTGTTTCAAAATGGAGGGCATAAGTTCAGGTATGTATTCCCCATATGTAGACAGTACGAAAAGTTCATTACAACAGATGTCCGGAAATGCTTGGTTTCCGAGTTATGGCCTTCAAAACAGTAATATTCACCGGAACGTTTTTCTTCCCGAGGTAGTTGTCTTTACAACAGATGTTCAAAATGTCCACCTCCTGCTAAAATGTCCACCTCCTGATTGAATACAGGCCTCACATCGATGTCTCATGGCCCTGTGAACACGATCCCAAATTCCAGGAGTATTGCGTATTTCCTCACAACCTGCCACAACTCGATGAGTCCATGTCGGGCACCGGAGACGAATACACCAATGGTTTTAAATGGCGCCACAAGTAGAAAGCGATAGGGTTGAAATCGGGTGAGCGTGGAGGCCAAGCAATTTGGCTACTTCTCGCTATCCATCGATCAGGTTACCTCTCCTGGTACAAACGACGAGCCAGCGCAGCACTGCCGTCCGCCTTACCGTACATGAAGTGCACTTCTGCCAGCTCCTGATTTGAGTAAATGTCGCACAGTGCAGTGCCAAACACAACACTCAATGAACCCTTCGCCTCGGAATTAACTGTTAGAGTGTCCTCTGTTAATATCTTCTGTCATGGCACCTCCGAGAAGAATATCACTGTTTTGAAGGCCATAACTCGAAAACCAAGAGATTCCGGGCACATGTTGTAATGAACTTTTTGTATTGTCTACATATGGGGAATACATACCTGAAATTATGCCCTCTATTTTTGAAACACCCTGTATATTATTATATTAAATATTTAATTGCAGAAATTGTATTCAGAATTGTATATATATTGTGTGAAATTACTAATTGTATATATGTCAGTTTTAATTATTAAATTTATGTACTATTTTGTGAACTATTAATAAATATTATATATTATTAAAAAATCCCAGACACTAGGTGGGAATCGAACATAGGACCGTATATTACAATCAGTGTGATAGTTGGTATAAACGTTGTTATGAAGTTTGTGGCGGGTCAGATGTTGGGATGGTGCTTAATTAAGTTGACGCCTGCCATAACTTTGCAATAAATTCAGCTGTGTTAGGCCTAACACACGGCAATAGGCTGCGGACGGGAGTTCAGGAAGTTCTGAACCGTGTTTAAGAGCACTTGCTCTCCCCCTAGTTGCGAGTGGATCCGGCAGAGCCCGTTGCGATCGATGTGATACACAGACGGCAATGAGTTTGACATTCTAATAAAGTGCACAAGCCACTGATTCGGCGTCCACATTGTCGACATTCTGTCTTCCTTTTCGACTTCCTCATTGTGTGAAATGTAGAGCATTACAATTATTATTGATTTAGGGAAAATGGCACGAAGAGATGCTTCTTTATACCAGATTTCGAAAAAGTAGCAATTGACAATCTCTGACGCTGTCCATCTACAGACGTGGACAAATTATTAGCAAAATTGAAGATTTTTATTACATATTTTTACAAAATATGATTCTTCAATTTAGACTACAGTTGAAATTTTTGCGTATTTCCAAATTATTAGCAAGATTCAAGATTTGTATTGTATATTTTTAGAAAATTTAACTCTTCAGTTTTACTATATTTGATATTTTTGCATATTTACAAATTATTAGCAAAACTGAAGGTTTTTATTACATATTTTTGCAAAATTCGATTCTTCAATTTGGAATACAGTTGACATTTTGGATATTTAAAAATTATTAGCAAAACTGAAGATTTTTATTTTATAGTTTTACAAAATTTGACTCTTCAATTTAGACTGTAGTTGACATTTTTTGCTAATTTACAAATTATTAACAAAAATTGAAGATTTTTATTATATATTTTACAATATTTAACTCTTTAATTTAAACTACAGTTGACATTTTTGCATATTTCTGTCTACTGTAATGATAGAAATATGCAGAATTGTTAACTGTAGTCTAAATTGAAAAATCAAATTTTGTAAACAGAATTATCATAAAAATCGTCAATTTTGTTAATAATTTGTCCACGTCTGTATTTACAATAGTGAACTACTGAACAGAACTAATCTGTGTAGGAGGCCTAAATGATTAATACAGAGAACTGTTTGACATAGTAGCGGAAGATGAATGGCTTTGTGGTCATATGAATGGATCGGTGATGGAAGGATGGATAGAGCAATAATAAATGAGCGTATGAATGACATGTTTAAATGGGTGGTAATGGAAGGATAAATAGATACGTTATTCATAAATAGATAAAAATGGAAGATTATATGTATATATGTATGAAGATGGATGAGTTGAGAGATATAGCCTATCTAGATCGGTAGATGAATAAATGAATGCATAATGGAGGGATGAGTCCAAGGACACAAGCCTAGATAGGTGGGTGAATGGACAGACTGACAGTCGATTGGGTGGATAGATAGATGGATGGGTGAGTGGATGGATAGATGAATGAGTGGGTGGATGGATAGATGGGTGAATGGGTGGATGGATGGATGAGTGCATAGATAGATACATATGTGGGTGGATAGGCTATATTTAATTTATTTTATTGGGTTATTTTACGACGCTGTATCAACATCTAGGTTATTTAGCGTCTGAATGAAATGAAGGTGATAATGCCGGTGAAATAAGTCGGGGTCCAGCACCGAAAGTTATCCAACATTTGCTCGTACTGGGTTGAGGGAAAACCCCGGAAAAAACCTCAACCAGGTAACTTGTCCCGACCGGGATTCGAACTGCCAGACACGCTGACCGTTACTCCACAGGCGTGGACGGGTGGATATATGGATGGGTAAACTGTTGGGTGGATAGATACAATTATTTACTTATTTATTATTTTGCTAATAATCGTAACATAAAATAATATAATATATACAGAAAAACTTTAGCTCACCCCTGAAAGAGTAGAACTCGTGCTCAGGGGCGGATTCCTGAATTGAAATTAATAATTATACAATACAATTTGTCTTATGTCTTCTGGATAGATGGTTAGATGCTAGATGGATGGATAGATAAATGGGTGGATAGATCGATGGATGGATAGATAGATGGATGGATAGATGGGTAGATAGATGGATGGATAGATTGTCGGGCGAATAGATGGATGGGTAGATTGTCGGGTGGATATATGGATGAATAATTGTTGGGTAGGTAGATGGTCGATAGATTGTTCGGTAGATACATGAATGAATAGATTGGTTGAGTGAATAGATGGATGGATAGATTGTTGGGAAGATAGATGAATGAATAGATTGGTTGAGTGAATAGATAGATGGATAGATTGTTGGGTAGATAGATGAATGAATAGATTGGTTGAGTAAATAGATGGATGGATGGATAGATTGTTGGATAGACAGATGAATGAATAGATTGGTTGAGTGAAGAGATAAATGGATAGATTGTTGGGTAGATAGATGAATGAATAGATTGGTTGAGTGAATAGATGGATGGATAGATTGTTGGGTAGATAGATGAATGAATAGATTGGTTGAGTGAATAGATAGATGGATAGATTGTTGGGTAGATAGATGAATGAATAGATTGGTTGAGTGAATAGATGGATGGATATATTGTTGGGTAGATAAATGAATGAATAGATTTGTTGAGTGAATAGATGGATGGATGGATATATTGTTGGATAGATAGATGAATGAATAGATTGGTTGAGTGAATAGATAAATGGATAGATTGTTGGGTAGATAGATGAATGAATAGATTGGTTGAGTGAATAGATGGATGGATATATTGTTGGGTAGATAGATGAATGAATAGATTGGTTGAGTCAATAGATAGATGGATAGATTGTTGGATAGATAGATGAATGAATAGATTGGTTGAGTCAATAGATAGATGGATAGATTGTTGGGTAGATAGATGAATGAATAGATTGGTTGAGTGAATAGATGGATGGATATATTGTTGGATAGATAGATGAATGAATAGATTGGTTGAGTGAATAGATAGATGGATAGATTGTTGGGTAGATAGATGAATGAATAGATTGGTTGAGTGAATAGATAGATGGATAGATTGTTGGGTAGATAGATGAATGAATAGATTGGTTGAGTGAATAGATACATGGATAGATTGTTGGGTAGATAGATGAATGAATAGATTGGTTGAGTGAATAGATGGATGGATGGATAGATTGTTGGGTAGATAGATGAATGAATAGATTGGTTGAGTGAATAGATAGATGGATAGATTGTTGGGTAGATAGATGAATGAATAGATTGGTTGAGTGAATAGATAGATGGATAGATTGTTGGGTAGATAGATGAGTGAATAGAATGGTTGAGTGAATAGATGGATGGATAGATTGTTGGGTAGATAGATGAATGAATAGATTGGTTGAGTGAATAGATGGATGAATAGATTGTTGGATAGTTGGATGGATAGATTGTTCGGCGGATAGATAAGCAAGTGGGTGGGTGGATAGGTAGATCAATAGTTGGCTGGTTGAATAGATGGATAGATTGTTGTGTGAATAAATAATTAGATGTATGGGTGGATATAAAAATTGTGGGTAGATGGATAGATAAGTAAGTGAGTGAATAGCTTGATGGATTGATTGTTCGTTGAATAGATAATTAGTTGGGTGGATGGCTGAAAGATTGTGGGTAAGTGGATAGATAAATGGGTTGGTGGATAGGTGGATGAGTAGATTGTTGGGTAGATAAATAGATGTGTTGGTGGATAGATATAAGGGTCGATAGATGGATAGATTGTTGGGTGAGTAGTTGGATGAATAGATTGTTGGGTGGATAGATAAGCAGATGGGTGGATGGATAGATAGATAAATAGTTGACTGGTTGAATAGATGGATTGATTGTTGTATGAATAAATAAATAGGTGAATGGGTGGATATAAAAATTGTGGGTAGATGGATAGATAAGTGGGTGGATAGGTTTATGGATAGATTGTTGGGTGGATAAATAGGTGGGTGGCTGGATAGGTAGATGGATAGATTGGTGGATGGATAAATAGATAGATGAGTGGGTAGATAGGAGGGTGAATATTTGCACAGATTTGCTTGTGAGTGGATAGAAAATCAGATGGGATGGAACATGTGTGTGTGTGTCTGTAATATTATATTGCAATATATATATATGTAATGTATATATTATGTCTGATGAATAGCTGTCTGTACAGACAAATTATACTGCCGGACAGAACGATGGAAATATGGATGGAAGAACATAGGCACGGTTAAAATTCAATGATGGACATACTGTTAGATTGTGATCGTGGATTATGCTTGGTTTTATTTCGATCTGGCTAATGTGTATAATTAAGAACGTTGCCATGTAAGAACACAGTCTATTAATTTTTCTGTCTTCCTCTGAGGCAGTGCAGAAATTCTGATCCTTTACATCCCACTACAAGTTCCCCCAGGGGAGTTTGTGACCCGTATCACATGTTACCAGAGGCACTTTGCATTGAATTGAATTCGATTGCATAAATACATTAATGCAGCGGGCATCTGACACCAAAACCAACACACGGGATACTTTTCAGGGAACCACGACTACCACGCGAATACTAATGCATCTGCGAATTATTGGACGAGTATGAATACATCGGCACGACTTAAAAAACTCGGGCATTCTGTAGTTATCACAATGGCACCCATATTTTATATATCTATAATAATAATAATAATAATAATAATAATAATAATAATAATAATAATAATAATAATAATAAATCTGTAGCCGAAATTTTTCTGGCAATTTTCGATTTTCCAAAAATAATTGGTCCTAACATATATAATTAACCACCCTGAAACCGAAAATAGCTTTTTGAAATTTTTGTTTGTATATCTGTCTGTCTGTCTGTCTGTCTGTTTGTTTGTTACCCTTTCACGCTATAATGGCTGAACCGAATTCGATGAAAATTGGAATATAAATTAAGTTCGTTGTAACTTAGATTTTAGGCTATATGGAATTCAAAATACGTTACGTAAAAGGGTGGTTATAAGGGGGCCCGAATTAAATAAATCGAAATATCTTGCTTATTATTGATTTTTGTGAAAAATATTACATAACAAAAGTTTCTTTAAATATGATTTCTGATAAGTTTTATTCTTTGAAAAATTTTGATAGGACTGATATTTAATGAGATAAATGAGTTTTAAAATTAAAATAACTGCCATCTAAGGCCGTGTATTGAAATAAAAAACAAATGACTTTGTCTATAAGGGGCCTTGGACACAACAATCGAAAGCTATGAAACATAGCCTACAGATAATGTTTCTGTGTTTGTATGAAGTAATATAGGAAGCTAAATTAACCGATTTGTATAATTAATTATTATTTCATCATTGGAAAGTGTAGTTTCTCTAGATGGACATAATGCTATAATGTTATTACAGTAGTGAATTGAGGACAGGTAAGATTAAAATAGCTTCTTATGCACAGAAAACTTGATAGGTTATTCTGTATATTCAATTTCTGTATTTCTTAAAATAATGTTTATGAATATATTCATTTTTATCTCAGAGAATTAACGAACAACGAGAGTGTATTGATTTCGTATGCAGTAATAGTACGTTAGCTTAGCAATCCATTATTGTATAATTCAAATTTTAACTATGCTCAATTGAATCGTGTTAAAATACATAAAATATATTTGCAATAAATGCAATGCAAAAATTGGGTAATGAGCCAAGCAGATTATGTTGCGCCGTTGTAAAAGCTGTTCCTCCTGAGATTCAAGAGCTCCCACAACAAATTAAAAACTTTCTAATTCGAGTACATCCGTTATCAACACACTTTTTACATAATATAATATAATATAATATAATGTAATGTAATGTAATGTAATGTAATGTAATGTAATGTAATGTAATGTAATGTAATGTAATGTAATGTAATGTAATGTAATATAATGTAATATAATATAATATAATATAATATAATATAATATAATATAATATAATATAATATAATATAATATAATATAATATAATATAATAATAAATCTGTAGCCAAAATTTTTTTGTTAATTTTCGCTTTTCCAAAAATAATTCATAATAACAATTAAGAAACATGTTAAAGGAATTGTCATTGCACCAATGAGTGGTCTTTGGATCAAAATGATCGCATTTTAATATTTTAAATACAATTTAAATTAAGTAACATATTAAACGATTTATCCTTCTATCAAACACGAATGTTCCCTGGATCAAATGTCGTATTTTAATTATGTAATTACTTTATATTTATTTCTAACGGATGCAGCGGAGCTCACGGGTACGGCTAGTCTATAATATTCTCTCAGCTAGCAGTGCATAATAACTGCGGAATCCCGGCCAACAAGTCACTCAGCTGAGTGCGCTCCTAGTATAATGGCACTTGACATTGGATACACGTCAACACAATAGGCCTAACTGGGAGTCAGGCCAAAACGGCATAGCTCAGTGGTCATAGCGCTTGGTACGTAGAACCAAGGACCCGGGTTCGATCCCCGACGCTGGAGCGAATTTTTCTCCTAAAATATTGTCAATATTACAGATAAATTCTGTAGGACAAATTAATATATCTGTAATATGAAACAAATCTAGCTCACCTTCCATTTAAAATAAGAGAGTTGGAGTTATTTCCGGTTAAAAAAATATTTTAAGGTAATATTAAATGAGATAATTAAGATACAATGCTTTTATAATCAAACATACTAACGTATGGTCCTCCTGTAAAAATTTCACAGGCCTAACAGAAAATCCATTAACTAGGGGAAACTCGGTTAATTCCGAAGTAGTGCATATATGATTTTACTGCGGCTTTACAATGGCGTGAACGTAAGTTTTGAGAGGCTGTCAACAGGAGGCATGTCCTCTGCAGTGCTATAGAAAAAATCAAGGATATTGGTCGACACCTCTGTCGGCAATACAGTGAAACATCGAAACTGGCTATTTTTCGTGTTTTGCTACACAGCTGTAAAGAAAGTGAGCATTGTTACATTTTATAAACTGTTTCTTTTATGTTACTTCAATAATGTATTTTATAATTATTTACGACTGCGGAATTAGCCAAGTTCTATTGTGGATTTATCCGCACTATTGCGGAATTACCCGAGTTGGTTCTTTTTCAACTGTAATGTACATAGGTTGGATAAAAAGTAATGGCAACACTGCTGTCACGTGACGATGGTGCGTTCGAGAGTTGCCAGCTGTGTGGACATGAACAAGGACTGTTAGATGAGTTAGTGCACCCAGCGGCGACAGTACTCTGTCAATCTACTGCAGTGTGTAGAACGTTGACTTTCATAGGGATATTGCGAGCGCCCTAAGACCACGTTTACAAAACTAGAGCAACGTTCCTGAGTCAAAATTGAAGTGACACGAGGTCGTAGTGCATAAAAATGTTTTCAGGGACTGCGTGAAGCATATGCCGATGCAGCGTTGTCATATCGCACAGTTGCACGATGGGTTAAAGCGTTCCGGGAAGGCAGGGTGCTTTAGTGCGGTCAATACGGAACATCAACAAAGATGGACGCGCTGATGGTGTACGACGCCTTCCAAACATTTGGCAAAAGATAATAAATAAGGGGGGCGACTATATAGAAGGTACGTAAATGTTGTACCCCTGTGAATAAAGCCATGTCAGAAATATCGAACAGTTGCCATTACTTTTTATCCAACCTTAGTATGTACAACTAAATATATTTGCATTTTAATAGGTCTCATTATCTCATTTAGTAATGAAAGGTTTCGTCCATGTGTACATGCCATGATAATATTTTTCAATAAACATTTTGATAAAAATATGATAGATTTACTTCTTAATATTGCGGAATTAGCCGAGTCTCCTCTATAGGTAGTTTTTTCTATTTTTATCGAAACTTATTTACTACTAGCCGTGCCCGTGAGCTCCGCTGCACCCGTTAGAAATAAATATAAAGTAATTACATAATTAAAATAGGACGTTTGATCCAGGGAACATTCGTGTTTGATAGAAGGATAAATAGTTTAATATGTTACTTAATTTAAATTGAATTTAAATAATTAAAATGCGGTCATTTTTGTCCAGAGAGCAATCATTTGGTGCAATGACAATTCGTTTAATATGTTTCTTAATTATTGTTACATGTAACCACAGTTTAATGAAGATTGACATATCATTTAGTTTTAATGTGTATATTTCATATTACTTGCTATATGTTTCAGAAGTTACTGTAATAACATTGTAGAATTATGTCCATCTAGAGAAACTACACTTTCCAATTGTGAAATAATAATTAAACAATTAATTAGCTTCCGATATTACTTCATACAAACACAGAAACGTTGTGTTAGGCTATGTTTAATAGCTTTCGATTGTTGTTGTCCAAGGCCTCTTATAGACGAAGTCATTTGTTTTTATTTCAGTACAACGCCTTAGATGGCGTTGTTATTGTAATTTTAAAACTCATTTATCTCACTAAATATCAGTCCTATCAAAATTTTGTATAGAATAAAACTTATCGGAAATTATTCTTAAAGAAACTTTTGTTATGTAATATTTTTCACGAAAATCAATAATAAGCGAGATGTTTCGATTTATTTAATTCAGGCCCCCTTATAACCCCCCCTTTTAAATAAAGTATTTTCAATGCCATATAGTCTAAAATCTAAGTTACAACGAACTTAATTTATATTCCAATTTTCATATAAATCGGTTCAGCCATTATCGCGTGAAAAGGTAAAAAAACATCCAGACAGACAGAAAAATAAAAAATAGAAAATAAAAAAAGCGATTTTCGGTTTCAGGATGGTTAATTATACATGTTAACACCAATTATTTTTGGAAAATCTAAAATTACCAGAAAAATTTTGGCTACAGATTCATTATTAGTATAGATGACTCGTGTAGTTTTACAAATGACCGATTCAGTTTCCGAAAGTGTTCACAATAACGACCAACATTTCATGCAATTATAGGGATTTGATGAATAATCTCTCACTTTTTGTCTACTTATTTTTGGGTAATCCATTAAGTCCTTCACAGAATTCTTTCAGTTCAGAAGTTGACTTTACGGGATTGCCTCCACGTCTGGCTGTCAGAACTTGGAATACAATTCATCCCTCCTCTCTAACCGAATAAGGTGAAGTCACTTCCCATTTCTCTCTTATTCTTCAACTAACACTCCGCATCATCAATCTCGCACCCTGTCCTCCTTGCAGCTGTTCCCGGCGTTTGTAGAGCACTTCCGGTCCATTCATCGATTTCCTGTCCAATTCGAACAGGTAATAGTACCCATCTTCTCTCTGCGGATCAGAAACTTGGAACTACCAACATTTCAGCGAATCGTTCCCATAGCAACTGCTCTGATGCCGTCTGTACAACACGTCAGACATATGAATGATAGCTCACAACAACCCTTCGACATCAAATCTAGATTTGACGAAGGCATTAAAGCTGTTAAAAACGTCGCTTATATAGAAGTAAGTTTTTACAAGTGTGATTGACGTATTTTCTCCATACAACGTGTAGTAGAGAAAGTGATTTTTTTTTTAACATTCGTTAATTACTCATCATCATCATCCTTCACGAATTAGGCCTCTGTAGACCTGTTTCGGCCCCATCTAGCAGTCTTCTTAAAGGTCTTCCTGGTCGACGATGTCCTCTAGGTTTATATTGCATCATAATTTTTGGGATTCTTGAATTTTTCATTCTTCTTACATGATCTAGCCAATTGAATTTGTATCTGCTTTTTTCTTCTACTGACTCTACTTCTAATTGTTCTAAAATTTCTCCGTTTTTTTTTTTTCGGTCTAAAAGAGTATATCCTGCTGTCCTCCTCAAAAATTTCATTTCCGTTGCTTTGATTCTGTTCATGTCTTTTTTCTTTAATGTCCAAATCTCGCTTCCGTATAAAAGGGTGGGTAATGCTAGTGTGTTATATATTTTTATTCTTGTAGATTTTTGTACTAATTTAGCTTTTAATGCATTGTTTATTATTCCTAGAATTTGTGTAAATTTGGTAATTTTCTTGTTCACATCTTTTTAATTTTGATAAGATATTTCACAACCCAGATAATTGAAATTTTGCACTTGTTCGAGGCATTGGTTATTGTGTATTATCTTACTTCTGACTGGGTCTTGTCCTAAAAATGCCATTACTTTTGATTTTTGTGCTGAAATTTCCATCCCAAAATCTTTTAATATTTTATTTAATGTATACAATCCTCTTTGTAAATTATCCTCTGAATTGGAAATTATGACTTGATCATCGGCATAGAGTAATTACTTTCAAGCCTCGTTAATTACTATGGTAATAATAAATGTATATTAAATAAATAGGATTTTTTAGCTTTTTTATGCGTCCGAGATAAGACGATTCCCACAATAATGTTAAACTAGCGAACTTATGTTAAAGTCAAGAGTTCGGACAAGTTACTTGGTTCATAACACAGAACAACAAGGAATTTGCTCCGGCTTAAAAGAATGTGTCCCTTATGGTTTGGTATACGCTGAATCAGAAAATGCATCTCTTTTTTTCGTATTACGTAAAGGTTTGAAGATATACTTTGATTTCACTTTTCGATAAGCTTTTCCAAGAAACATCCAGCGCGGTTTGGGGGTTGTAAACCAAAACAAAAGTTAATGCATTTTAAGAATTTATTACTTATTTGAGATTTAGGCCTATTATGGTTGTTATATATTCTTTTGTACTTATAGTAAATAGATATTCGTTCCTTCTATTCAATAAATTTCGTAACAGTTCAAAGTGAGGTCTACGCAATGAAGAAACAAGGGTGTGGTTTTCAGTATTTTAAAAAAATTACCATTTTGAGTGAACATAATAGCGAGGTCAGAAAGAGATCTAATAAAAACCTTCAGAAATCTAAGAGATGCAGCTGGAAATATGGGATTAAAAATTAATGGAAACAAAACAAAATACATGGTAGTCAATAATAAAAACAAAAATAATAATAAAACTTCTAAGTACATTGAGATTGATGATGCCAAATTTGAGACAGTCCAGAGCTTTGTATATCTTGGATCACTAGTTAATAGTAACAATGATATCTCGCAGGAAGTAAGTAGGAGAATACAAAGCGCTAATAGGTGTTATTATGGGCTGAAAAACAAGTTAAATCAAGATTGCTATCTCGTGGCACAAAATGTAGACTATATAAGACCCTAATAAAACCAGTGTTGACCTATGCATCAGAGACATGGCCTCTTAGTGAAAGGGATAAATTTAGATTGGCCGCATTTGAAAGGAAGATATTGCGAAGGATTTTTGGACCTGTAAGGGATGGTGAAACTTGGAGAATAGATAGATAGTTTATTTTGCAAAAACATGTGGAACATGTATGGCATCGTCATATACAATTAAAAATACAAGATATCATACAATGGATACAAATTAAGATACATGAATATTAAAAACTCATCGACATCATACAATGGATTTGCCAATAATATAGTCCTAATTCGTGTCCTAAAAATTCGGAATGGAAGATTCCTTATATCAACAGGTAGACTATTAAATAATTTAAAAGCAAAGAATAGAAAACTATTTTGAGTAATACTGTATTTACATTTGTCAATATATAAATTTGTATTAACTTATTTCTTGTAGGATATTTATGAACAGAAGTACATGCTATGTAATTATTAATGTTATTCCGAATGTAAAGAAGAGAGGCCAATACATACATAAAAGGAAATGTCAAGATTTGTGACCTTATAAAAAGAGGTTTACAATGAGTCGTATTTGGTACTCCATAAATTAATCTTAAAGCTTTCTTTTGTAATATGAAAAGAGCTTGAGCAGAAGTATGGTGACCCCAAAGAATAATACCATAATTTAAATGACTTTGTATATGGCTATGAAATATTGTAAACAATACCTTGTTAGGTAAATTATTCCTTAACAACCTTAACATATATAGGCCTTTACTTAATTTCTTAGCAACATAGTCAACATGAGTTTTCCATCCCATTCTAGGCTCAAGAAAGATGCCCAGAAACCTAACAGCAATATTACTAACAGTAGTAAGGCGATTAATACCAAAGTTTAATTTAACAGTTTCGTTAGAATTAATCATAAGGTTTTCGCACTACACCAATCAACAACCCTACTTGATACATCAGCAAGTTCCATAGACAATATGTCACTATTTTTATGAATAGTATTAACGGCTAAATCATCAGCAAACATAAAAGAGTCAGAACATCCATTCCGAATATAGTCGGGAAGATCATTAACATAAATAATAAACAATAAAGGTCCCAAAATTGAGCCTTGAGGCACACCATGTTTTAATACCTGATACTGTGACCTTTTACCATTTTCCAAAACACATTGATGCCTATCATTCAAATAAGACGCTAAAAATTTTACACTAAGACCATTAAAACCATAATAAGATATAATAATGAATTATACCAGCTTTATGAGTCTTCCGATATAATAACATCCATTAAGATTGCTCGTCTGAGATGGGCAGGGCATGTTAAGAGAATGGATGAATGTGAAATACCTAGGAAGGTTATGGAATATGGGATTGCTGGAGGAAGACGAGTTGGAAGGCCAAAGCTACGATGGATGGACTGTGTTATGGACGACATTAAGAGGCTTGGAGTGAAGAACTGGTCGACGATGGCTAAAGATCGAGACCGATTGAAAAGAATTCTTAAGGAAGTCGAGGCCCGATCCGGGCTGTAGCGCTATGGATGATGATGATGATGATGATATTGAGTGAAGGTAAATTGAAAGAGGGCATTTTCATATGTCCACAAATTCACAAAGTTATGTCTGACTCTTTGTTTGAGGAAGAACTTTTCGTTACAGAAAAAATGGCATGGCGGTACTTTCAAAGATGTTTGCTCAAATTTCCTTGAAAATTCTAGGGCAGACAACTGTATAGAACTTGTTGTGGATGCCATGTTAAGTGCATATAAGAAAATGAGGTGTAATATTTCTCTCAAAATACACTTTTACATTCTCACTTGGATTTATTTCCTCCTAACCTTGGAGCGGTAGGCGACGAGCATGGGGAAAGATTTCATCAAGAAATATCTGAAATAGAAAGGCGATATAAAGGAACATCATCATCCAGCATGCTTGCAGACTATTGTTGGTTCCTTGTAAAAGACAGTTCCGGGTCTAGTGATAAACAGAAGTCATTCAGAAAATTCTTTTAAATGCTAAGTTCAAAATTCCGAGATTTTTCTCATTATACGCATGAAATATTTTATAATTGTTGTGTTTTAAACTATGTAACATCATTTTTGTATCCAGTACACATTTTCCTAGTATTATAAGCCATTTTGAATCCCTAGTATGTTGTAATATTTCATCAGTAGCAGTGAGAAATCAAAAAAGAAAAGTTTTTCATAAAAAAAAATCAATCCATTTTCCGTGAGAAATGGTACGTAATGGGACAATTTGGATTTTCAATTCAGATTTAGGGCACACATATTAGTAATATTCATCTATTTTCATTTCGGAGCAAGACAAAAAGTAAAAATTTGTTGTTCAGTGTAATTTATTGGAGTTTTCCTGAATTAATTAAGAGCAAATGCTGGGTAACTTTCGGCGCTAGACCTTGGACTCATTTCGCTGGTATTATCACCTTCATCTCATTCAGACGCTAGATAACCATAGCAGTTGATAAAACGTCATAAAATAACCAACAAAAATAATATTTCTGAAAGTTGAGTAATTTTTCGGCGGTAGACCCTGGACCCATTTCGTTGGTATTACCATTTTCATCTCATTGGGAAGCTAGATAAGCATAGTAGTTGATAAAACGTCATAAAATAACCAATAAGAATAATATTTCTGAAAGTTGTGTAACTTTCGGCCCTAGACCCTGGACTCATTTCGTTGGTATTACCACCTTCATCTCATTGGGAAGCTAGATAAGCATAGTAGTTGATAAAACGTCATAAAATAACCAATAAGAATAATATTTCTGAAAGTTGAGTAGCTTTCGGCCATAGACCCTGGATTCATTTCGTTGGTATTACCACCTTCATCTCATTGGGAAGCTAGATAAGCATAGTAGTTGATAAAACGTCATAAAATAACCAATAAGAATAATATTTCTGAAAGTTGAGTAGCTTTTGGCCATAGATCCTGGACTCATTTCGTTGGTATTACCATCTTCATCTCATTGGGAAGCTGGATAAGCATAGTAGTTGATAAAACGTCATAAAATAACCAATAAGAATAATATTTCTGAAAGTTGTGTAACTTTCGGCGCTAGACCTTGGACTCATTTCGCTGGTATTATCACCTTCATCTCATTCAGACGCTAGATAACCATAGCAGTTGATAAAACGTCATAAAATAACCAACAAAAATAATATTTCTGAAAGTTGAGTAGCTTTCGGCCATAGACCCTGGATTCATTTCGCTGGTATTACCACCTTCATTTCATTGAGATGTTAGATAACCATAGTAGTTGATAAAACGTCATAAAATAACCAATAAAAATAATATTTCTGAATGTAGAGTAACTTTCGGCCATAGATCCTGGACTCATTTCGTTGGCATTATCACCTTCATCTCATTCAGACTCTAGGTAATCACAGCATTTGATAAAACGTCATAAAAGAACCAATAAAAATAATATTTCTGAAAGTTGAGTAATTTTTCGGCGGTGGACCCTGGACTCATTTCGCTGGCATTATCACCTTCATCTCATTCAGACGCTAAATAGTCACAGCAGTTGATAAAACGTCAATTTTGTATGTTGATGTTTCCTTCTGAAACAGACAAGCTAAGACTCTGTCACTGACAACACCGACTAATATACATATTTTTTTAACGATATGAAAGGATCTTCAAACTTAGTGTCCACTTCGTAAGAGGATTAGTAGCTTGCAGAGAGCTCAGACTGCATTGTGATAATGAAGGATAGAGAACCTTCCGCTGATTGGCTGCTATTCTACATAGGAAATAAGGTTAAAGTTCAAGCAGGAAATCCTGTGGAGCAAAATGCAGGAAGTAAGCGAAGTGAAGAAAAAAAAAAAAAAACCCTAGAGAAATAAGCGAGATTTTTGTGTAGGATTTCTTTATATTTATTGGATAGCTGTATGCACTACGAGCTCATAGATTGGTTACATCATTCCGCTATATAGAGCGTCATAATGATATCATTTGAAATTTTAAAGAAAAAAATATGTAAAGAAAGGTGTATCCTCCAGCACATATACAACTGGCCAGAAAAAACGTATTCCTACTACAATATGGGAATCTCTCTTGAAATGAGGAAGTTTAATATAGAATGAACGTTTTTTTAAACTTTCTTTCCATGTCTACATTCCGTTCCCTTCTTTTTTTTTGTTTATGCCATTTTTTGGTCTCCTCTCCTCTCCTCTCCTCTCCTCTCCTCTCCTCTCCTCTCCTCTCCTCTCCTCTCCTCTCCTCTCCTCTCCTCTCCTCTCTACGATCTGTCTTAATCTTATTCTTTTATACATGATCATACATTTTTTCTGGATATCAATGCTAATATTAATCCTTATTTTACTAATGATAACAAACTTATGGTTAGTTTTATTCGTGTTCTTAATTTTATTGTTAAACTGAATTTTGTTTATTATTTCAAATATAAGTTAATCTTACTTTTTATTCGTGATCTTTTCATTCCTGAGTTTAATTTTATTCTTAAACTTAATCTTACTTACATTCCCAAATATAATCTTACTTTCTCATTCGTGATTACGTACTTACAAATAGCTTCTAAGGAACCCAGGTTCATTGCCGCCCTCACATAAGACCACCATCGGTCCCTATCCTGTACAAGATTAATCCAGTTCCTACCATCATATCCCACCTCCCTCAAATCTATTTTAATATTATCCTCGCATCTACGTCTCGGCCTTCCTAAAGGTCTTTTCCCCTCCGGTCTCCCAACTAACACTCTATATGCATTTCTGGATTCGCCCATACATGCTACATGCCCTGACCATTTCAAACGTCTGGATTTAATGTTCTTCATTATGTCGGTTGAATACAATGCGTGCAGTTCTGCGTTGTGTAACTTTCTCCATTCTTCTGTAACTTCATCCCTCTTAGCCCAAATATTTTCCTAAGGACCTTATTCTCAAACACCCTTAATCTCTGTTCCTCTCTCAAAGTGAGAGTCCAGGTTTCATAACCATAAAGAACAACCGGTAATATAACTGTTTTATAAATTCTAACTTTCAGATTTTTTGATAGCAGAGTAGATGACAAAAGCATCTGAACCGAATAATAACACGCATTTCCCATAATTATTCTGCGTTTAATTTCCTCCCGAGTGTCATTTATATTTGTTACTGTTGTTCCACGATATTTGAATTTTTCCACCTCTTCGAAGGATAAATCTCCAATTTTTGTGTTTCCATTTCGTAGAATATTCGTTACATTAATTTTATTGTTAAACTCAATATATCACTTATGACCTCAAATATATATAATATTACTTTTATTCTTGAGCTTAATTTTATTGTTAAACTTAATGTTATTGACGATCTCAAATATAACCTTACTTTTTATTCGTAACATTAATTTTATTGTTGAACTTAATCACACTTATGACCTAAAATATAATCTTACTTTTCATTCATGAGCTTAATTTTATATAGTCTTACTTTTCATTCATGACGTAAGTTTAATTATTTAACTTAATATTACTTTTTATCTCTTGACTGTATTTTTAAACTTAATCTTATTTAAGATCTCAAATATAATCCTATTTTTATTCGTGATCTGTATTTTTATTCTTAGCCTTGATTTTACCCATGACGTGTAAAACTTAACCTAGCTTTTTATTCATGAACTTAGTTCACTATTCTTAATCTCTATTTTGATTATTTTCAAAAGGACTGAGGACAGACTCCGGTGACTGCAATTCAGCGCGGACCACGTAGGGAATGCTCACTACGTCACTGTGTGTCTTGGGCTAGGTCACGAACTCGATTCTGAACCAGAAGCGTGTGGCGTGGAGCCTGGCCTCGGTTACCTTTCACCGCCCGGTCTTGTGATACTTCCTCTGGGTTTTCGTGTAAAAATAAATGTTGGCAGATGGCGTTCGTAGCCCCGGGCTGCCGCCATGTTAATTAACTGAAAGTCAATTCAATTTACATAAAATGGACGCACAGATGCAAGTGAAATTGTTTAATCCAATTCGTTTCCACCAGATGACTCTGTACGAGCCGGCTTATCAGTTTTTTTTAAATAATATCAGCTGTGTATACAGAGTAATATAACTTTCGTGTCGAAATTAACTTAAAATATTTGATTTTAAATTAAATGGTGCAGTGCTCAGGATCAGAAACCCGCGACTGAAATGTAATCTGGAGCGTATTAACTGGAATTGAAGTGCTGCACACGATCTGCACTCCGAAAGAGAAGGAAGGGCGGGAATAAACGAGAAGAAATAGCGAAAAGTTAAGAAAGTAAGAGAGAAAGAAATAGGAGATGTAGAAGGTTTCGTTCGTGTTCTGGCAACTTCATTTCCTAGAAATATAAATTAACGATACAGCTTCAGAGTTAATATCTTGTGCAAATCACGCTGAGATGGAACGTTTAGGTTCACATTGAACTATTCTTATTAAACCACGAGTAACGACGTTCTGCAATGACAACAAGGGTTACCATGGTAATCAATGGCATTTCCAACGAAGCTAGAACCTGGAATAGAGGAAGAACGTATTACGTGATGAGTTGCGGCAAGAGATTGTTTTAAGAGTCGGCCCCAGAAGAAGAAAAGAGGATATAAGGAAAGAAAGAAAGATGGAAAGAAAAATAGAAAAATGAAGAAGAAAGAAATGAAGAAAAGGGAAAAGAAGAATGAATGAGAAAAGAGAAGAAGAAAGAAGAAAGGAGAGAAAGTAGGGAAAAGAAGAAACAAGAAAGAAGAGAGAGAGAAAAAAAAGATGTAGGGGATGAAAGTGAAAAAGAAAAGATGACCAGGGGAGGGAGAGAGAGAAGAAAGAGAAGTGGGACGGGAGAGAGCAAAGTAAAAGAAGTGGGAGGTAATATAGAGAGGAAAAATAAGTAAGAAGGGAGATAGAAAGAAGAAAAACAAGTGAGCGGAGAGAGAGACAGAGAGAGGGAGAAGAAAAAGAAAAAGATGTGGGAGGGGAGACAGAGAAAAGGGAGAATAAAAAGGAGAGAAAGTAAAGGTATGGGGGAAGGGAGAAGAAAATATAGAAAAGAAGCGGAAGAGAGACGAACAAGGAGAAAAGAGGGAGGGGAGAGAGAAAGAGAGACAAGGAGAGAAAAAGAAGAGAGACAAAGAAGAAAAGAAGAGGTGAGAGAGAAAGAAGAGAGACAACAAGGAGAGAAGAGGGAGGGGAGAGAGAGAAGAGAGACGAACAAGGAGAGAAGAGGGAGGAGAGAGAAAGAGAGACAAGGAGAGAAAAAGAAGAGAGACAAAGAAGAAAAGAAGAGAGACAACAAGGAGAGAAGAGAGAGAGGGGAGAGAGAAAGAGAGACAAGGAGAGAAAAAGAAGAGAGACAAAGAAGAAAAGAAGAGAGGTGAGGGAGAAAGAAGAGAGACGAACAAGGAGAGAAGAAGGAGGAGAGAGAGAAAGAGACAAGGAGAGAAAAAGAAGAGAGACAAAGAAGAAAAGAAGAGAGGTGAGAGAGGAAGAAGAGGGACAACAAGGAGAGAAGAGAGAGGGGAGAGAGAAAGAGAGACAAGGAGAGAAAAAGAAGAGAGACAAAGAAGAAAAGGAGAGGGGAAAGAGAGAGAAGAGAGACGAACAAGGAGAGAAGAGAGAGGGAGAGAGAAAGAGAGACAAGGAGAGAAAAAGAAGAGAGACAAAGAAGAAAAGAAGAGAGGTGAGAGAGAAAGAAGAGAGACAACAAGGAGAGAAGAGGGAGGGGAGAGAGAGAGAAGAGAGACGAACAAGGAGAGAAGAGGGAGGAGAGAGAGAAAGAGAGACAAGGAGAGAAAAAGAAGAGAGACAAAGAAGAAAAGAAGAGAGACAAAGAAGAAAAGAAGAGAGGTGAGAGAGAAAGAAGAGAGACAACAAGGAGAGAAGAGAGGGGAGAGAGAAAGAGAGACAAGGAGAGAAAAAGGAGAGAGACAAAGAAGAAAAGAAGAGAGGTGAGGGAGAAAGAAGAGAGACGAACAGGGAGAGAAGAGGGAGGAGAGAGAGAAAGAGACAAGGAGAGAAAAAGAAGAGAGACAAAGAAGAAAAGAAGAGAGGTGAGAGAGGAAGAAGAGGGACAAGAAGGAGAGAAGAGAGAGGGAAGAGAGAAAGAGAGACAAGGAGAGAAAAAGAAGAGAGACAATGAAGAAAAGGAGAGGGGAAAGAGAGAGAAGAGAGACGAACAAGGAGAGAAGAGAGAGGGGAGAGAGAAAGAGAGACTAGGAGAGAAAAAGAAGAGAGACAAAGAAGAAAAGAAGAGAGGTGAGAGAGAAAGAAGAGACAACAAGGAGAGAAGAGGGAGGGGGAGAGAGAGAGAAGAGAGACGAACAAGGAGAGAAGAGGAGAGAGAGAGAGAAAGAGAGACAAGGAGAGAAAAAGAAGAGAGACAAAGAAGAAAAGAAGAGAGACAAAGAAGAAAAGAAGAGAGGTGAGAGAGAAAGAAGAGAGACGACAAGGAGAGAAAAAGAAGAGAGACAAAGAAGAAAAGAAGAGAGGTGAGAGAGGAAGAAGAGGGACAACAAGGAGAGAAGAGAGAGGGGAGAGAGAAAGAGAGACAAGGAGAGAAAAAGAAGAGAGACAAAGAAGAAAAGAAGAGAGGTGGAAGAGAAAGAAGAGAGACAACAAGGAGAGAAAGAGGGAGGGGAGAGAGAAAGAGAGACAAGGAGAGAAAAAGAAGAGAGACAAAGAAGGAAAGAAGAGAGGTGAGAGAGGAAGAAGAGAGACAACAAGGAGAGAAGAGAGAGGGGAGAGAGAAAGAGAGACAAGGAGAGAAAAAGAAGAGAGACAAAGAAGGAAAGAAGAGAGGTGAGAGAGGAAGAAGAGGACAACAAGGAGAGAAGAGGAAGAGAAGAGAGACAAAGAAAGAAGAGAAAGGTGAGAGAGAAGAGAGACAATAACGAGAGAGAGAGAAGAAAGACAAAGAAGGAGAGAAGAGGGAGGGTAGAGAAATAAGAGAGAGAACAAGGAGAGAAAGGGGATATTTTGTTGCAAAAGTTCGTAGCTTTTTTTCGCTGTGACAAAAGTTTTTAATTGACATGAATAAAAGACAGAAATTAATTAGTAATATATTCTCCTACATTATCTATGACTCTTTGCTAACTATAGGGCAGTTATCGGTTCCGCGTCTCAAGAAATCTACTCTTTTAGAGTTCAAGTAGTCGTCAAGCCAAGTTCGTAAAGCATCTTCGTTATCAAAGGAGCTCCCTTGTAGATTGTTGGATGGAGAACGGAAAAGGTAGAACTCTGAGGACGCAAGATCGACAGAATTTAGAGGATGTGGAATCACTTCCTAGCCAAGCTCCTGGATAGCTGCTTTCGTCATGTTAACGAAGTGCGGGCGTGCATTATCGTGTTGCAGCAGCAATTGATGCAGTCTTCACTGTCGTTTTTCTTCAATTGCGGCAGCAAGACGTCTGAGTTGTTTTCAATAAATGTCAACAGTTATGGTTAAATTCCTGGGAAGCAATTCGTAGTACATGACGTCTACTTTATCCTACCAAACACATAGCATGATCTTCAGTGGGTTCACACTAAATTTTGTAAGGGCTGTACAAAATTCCTCCTGGACCTCTCGCAAATTATGTTGGAAAGTAGTAGATTAATATAATCTAATATTGAAATGTATTTTGTCTGACAACATGAAATTCATTGCTATGACTAAACAGTTTACGATTCACGAGACCTAACCTAAAAATGTATTTTGTTTCATCACGTGAAATGATTAGTACAAACTCCGAAAACCGAATGCAACATTAAAATGTATGTTTAAGAATAATTACTTACTCCTAATAATTTTGCTAATTTGGTGTCTCCATGCGCATTTTCTATCGATCACCCAAGTGCATGTATCACATATGTTATATTTATTTACACTTATCTGACTATAGTCTTGAATTGTAACCACAACACATAAAATAACTACTATGTATTAATATAATTCTGATGTTAATTAATTATTAGTATGTTCGAATTTCACTAGCTTCCAGTAATCGACTCAGAAATCTAGAACAGTTTGAATTTTCATAATAATTTCCACAACCGATAACAGCTGTTCCGACTGCCAACGTAACAATCAGAAAATCACTACCTGTTGTAGTATTTCTCAGTATCGAAATTCGAAACGAAGTTGGCAAAAGAAAATTCAACCTTCAAACTAGAACATCACCATAATCCACTAGTATGTATAGTAATGGGGGGGGGGGAAATGGTTAGGTTTCACTCTTAGGGTATTAAGTAAGCTGACCCGGACTATAATCCGAAAACTGTCCAACAGTGGATTTGTGACGAATGATGAGAAACGATTAGGAAAACACAGGAATTTTACTTGAAGCAAGTAAAGAGATAGGTTTGAAGTAAATCCCGAAAAGACGAAGTATATGATTGTCTCGTGACCAGAATATTGTACGAAATGGAAATATAAAAATTGGACATTTATCTTTTGAAGAGGTGGAAAAATTCAAATACCTGAGAGCAACAGTAACAAATATAAATGATACTCGGGAGGAAATTAAACATAGAAAAAAATATGGGAAATGCCTGTTATTATTCGGTTGAGAAGCTTATCCAGCCTGTTGTCAAAAAATCTGAAAGTTAGAATTTATAAAACAGTTTTATTACCGGTTGTTCTGTATGGTTGTGAAACATGGACTCTTACATTGAGAGAGGAACAGAGATTAAGGGTGTTTGAGAATATTAGGAAAATATTTGGGGCTAATAGGGATGAAGTTACAGGAGAATGGAGAAAGTTACACAAAGCAGAACTGCACGCATTGTATTCTTCACCTGACATAATTAGGAACATAAAATCCAGACATTTGAGATAGGCAGGGCATGTAGCACGTATGGGCGAATCCATAAATGCATATAGAGTGTTAGTTGGGAGGGCGGAGGGAAAAATACATTTAGGGAGGCCGAGACGTAAATGGGAAGATAATATTAAAATGGATTTGAGGGAGGTGGGATATGATGATAGAGAGTGGATTAATCTTGCTCAGGATAGGGACCAATGGCGGGCTTATGTGAGGGCGGCAATGAACCTCCGGGTTCCTTAAAAGCCAGTAAGTAGGTAAGTGACTCGTGGGACACTCTGTATATGTAAATAAGAATGGGTAACCGTTTTCGTCATATTTACTCAGCTGTTAGTGTAATGCTTCTAAGAGTTTTATTTGCATTCATTTACAAACCCTTAGAGAGGGAGGGATATGCATTAAGTCTTTTGTGTATATTATTAAAACGTTTCTTGTTCTGAATTGTGGTAGAACGCTGTGCTATGATAAATTGTGCTAATGTTTGTTGACACTATACAAATGTATCTCCTACCATGATGCATTGCTTCTATGCATATCATAGCAGAGCACACAAAATAAAGTACAGCCACTTGTATCATTTCACTGCGACACCTGTTTTCTTTCATTTCCCACGATGGTGTTTTGTTTCTAGATTGCTCTGTGTTAGCGTACACAATTAAAATCCAACATTGTTCAGTTCTCTACTGTGCATAATGCAGTGTTTTCATTTCCTAAGCTAGTGGTTCCCAATCTGGGGGTCGCGACCCCCAGGAGGGTCGTGTAAAGAGCTTAGGGAAATCGAGAAATGATTTATAAAATAAAACAAAAAATATCTTATTGACATATTTACTGTGTGTTCAGAAACAACATAGAAACTATGTAGGCTATCTCTTAAATTTGAACGTTGTGTTCGATACATACGTAGTCGTATCACATCAAAGTTCAATGGGATTTCTTGTCTTTGTTTCGATGGCAATCATAGATCAGAAGTTTATTTTGCACATATATGAGGTTGAAAATGTTATAAAATATATGACTGACTTACTTACTTACTTACTTACTTACTTACTGGCTTTTAAGGAACTCGGAGGTTCATTGCCGCCCTCACATAAGCCCGCCATTGGTCCCTATCCTGAGCAAGATTAATCCAGTCTCTATCATCATATCCCACCTTCCTCAAATTCATTTTAATATTATCTTCCCATCTACGTCTCGGCCTCCCCAAAGGTCTTTTCCCCTCCGGCCTCCCAACTAACACTCTACATGCATTTCTGGATTCGCCCATACGTGCTACATGCCCTGCCCACCTCAAACGTCTGGATTTAATGTTCCTAATTATGTTAGGTGAACAATACAATGCGTGCACATATATTACTTTTTTTCTTTTTGCAAGTTCGAGGTATTTACGTACTCTTTTGATCCACAAGTGGTTTTCACTCTACGAAGAAACCTAGTTTCAACATTCCATCAGGAGGTACATACGTATTCAAATTATTATTACTTACTTGCTTACAAATGACAGATTCATTGTCGCCCTCACGTAAGCCCGCCTTTGGTCCCTATCCTGTGCAAGATCAATTTACTCTCTATCATCATATCCCACCGCCCTCAAATTCATTTTAGAATTATCTCTCCATCTACGTCTCGGCCTCCCAAAAGATTTTTTTTTAACTAACACTCTATATGCATTTCTGGATTCGCCCATACGTGCTACATGGCCTGCTCATCTCTAACGTCTGGATTTAACGTTCTAATTATGCGTGCATTTCTGGGTTGTGTAACTTTCTCCATTCTCCTGTAACTTCATCCCTCTTAGCCCCAAATATTTTCCTAAGCACCTTATTCTCAAACACCCTTAATCTCTGTTCCTCTCTCAAAGTGAGAGTCAAAGTTTCACAACCATAAAGAACAGCCGGTAATATAACTGTTTTGTAAATTCTTATTTTCAGATTTTACAGCGGACTAGATGACAAAAGCTTCTCAACCGAATAATAACAGACATTTCCCATATTTATTCTGCGTTTAATTTCCTCCCGAGTGTCATTTATATTTGCTACTGTTGCTCCAAGATATTTGAATTTTTCCACCTCTTCGAAGGATAAATCTCCAATTTTTTATTTCCATTTCGTACAATATTCCGGTCACGAGACATAATCATATACTTTGTCTTTTCGGGATTTACTTCCAAACCTGTCGCTTTATTTTGCGTCAAGTAAAATTTCCATGATTTCCTTAATCATTTGTGGATTTTCTCCTAACATATTCACGTCATCCGCATAGACAAGCAGCTGATGTAAACCGTTCAATTCCAAACCCTGCCTGTTATCCTGAACTTTCCTAATGGCATACTCTAGAGCAAAGTTAAAAAGTAAAGTGATAGTGCATCTCCCTCCTTTAGCCCACAGTGAATTGGAAAAGCATCAGATAGAAACTGACTATACGGACTCTGCTGTATGTTTCACTGAAATACATTTTAATTAATCGAACTAGTTTCTTGGGAATACGAAATTATTACTTACAAATGGCTTTTAGAGAACCCAGAGGTTCATTGCCGCCCTCACATAAGCCCGCCATCGGTATCTATCCTGAGAAAGATCAATCCAATCCCTAGCATCATATCCCAATTCCCTCAAATCCATTATTATTATTATTATTATTATTATTATTATTATTATTATTATTATTATTATTATTATCATTATCTTTATTATTATCGTTATTATTATTATTATTATTATTATTATTATTATTATTATTATTATTATTATTATTATTATTGTCTCGTGACGAGAATATTGTACGAAATGGAAATATAAAAATTGGAAATTTATCCTTTGAAGAGGTGGAAAAATTCAAATATCTTGGAGCAACAGTAACAAATATAAATGATACTCAGCAGGAAATTAAACACAGAATAAATAAGGGAAATGGCTGTTATTATTCGGTTGAGAAGCTTTTGTCCTCCAGTCTGCTGTCAAAAAATCTGAAAGTTAGAATTTGTAAAACAGTTATATTACCGGTTGTTCTTTATGGTTGTGAAACTTGGACTCTCACTTTGAGAGAGGAACATAGGTTAAGGGTGTTTGAGAATAAGATGTTTAGGAAAATATTTGGGGCTAAGCGGGATGAAGTTACAGGAGAATGGAGAAAGTTACACAACGCAGAACTGCACGCATTGTATTCCTCACCTGACATAATTAGGAACATTAAATACAGACGTATGAGATGGGCAGGGCATGTAGCACGTATTGGCGAATCCAGTAATGCATATAGAGTGTTAGTTGGGAGGCCGAGATGTAGATGGGAACATAATGTTAAAATGAATTTGAGGGAGGTGGGATACGATGGTAGAGATCTTGCTCAGGATAGAGACCGATGGCGGGCTTATGTGAGGGCGGCAATGAACCTCCGGGTTTTTAAAAACCAGTAAGTATTATTATGATTATTATTACTATTATTATTATTATTATTGTCATCATCATCATCATCATCATCATTTTACTTCCTTCTTCGTAATGTGTTTGAATGTTCCCAAATATAGTCTAACATATTATACTAATTTGCACACCACAAACGTTTCAGTAGTACCCAATTTGTCAGCCTATTGTCTTTTGTTTCTTCATCTTCCTTTGAAGCTGTCAGACTCGTTGCTAAGTTACTTCACAGCGCACGCTGGTATGAAAGCTCTTGAACAATGCACGGACAGAAGTTGAATCTGTCTTCATGGATGTTTCACCCCGCACAATGGGGTTGTCTGCGGACGGCAGGTCTACTTGAGGAGGGGTAGGTTGTCCCACATCGGAACACAATTGATTAGTGGATAACACACTTTCTCCCTCCCTCGGGAAGGGGTTCTTCATTCCCCGCCAGTGCATTGTGGCGGAAGTCTATGAATCGATACCTGGAATTCTGGAGCGGTTAGGATGGGATCGGGGGTGGAGTAGATGTGTGCACAATTACCATTTCGGTCTGAGCTGCTTACGTAGGACGTAAGGTTACTATTCTGAGAACAGGGGAATAAAATGTTTAATCACTTCAGCGATCGGATGGTTATAAATACTACAAGTGTAGTACAGGATTCAAAAAGCGATTGATAAATGATTTCACGGTATGTTAACACGTGGCTAGACTTAAGATAGGAGAAAGGAGGGTATCATATAAGAGTGCGCACTTTTTGGATTTTGAACTCTATACCTGGTAAGGTTTATCTTGTCTCAGTAGCAATAAAACCAAGTCCCTTCAAATGAGGGTGGAGATTATAGGAGGGTTGTAAATTTTCAGGATTCCTTTCAAAACCTTGTACGGAACTTAGTTTCTTGAAAGTCAAGCTCAGGGTCGAAACTATACAGTACGAAGAGAGATATTTTGTTATTTTATTTTGCGCTACGGAATATATCAACTAGTCCCTTCCGCCACTGGCATCACTTCACTCCCCTCATCGCAATAACAAAACAGACGAGGTAAGACATATCTCCTTTCTCCCTCTTTTCACATTGAGACAAGATTCAACACACAGACTTTAGTTACTTAGTGGTTTAGTTAATACATGTGAAATTTTTATAGAAAATAAAATAATGTTTCCAAAAACATGGAGATTGTAAAAACCTTAAAATAATTGATTGATTATAGTTCACGTTAACACTTTGTTTGTTAAAAACATAAAATTGTTTAGTCACGCCTTAAAAAGTGTTAAAAGTTTTAAAAAAGGAATATACCTTGGACAGACGGCCCGTTTCGACGTGATGTCACGTCTTTATCAGTGTCTCCTGAACTACTGGTCATCTTGAATTCTGCGATATGCATTTGTCGGTTGTAGGGGTGGGGGTTTGTTGCTCTTATGGTGGGGGCTGGTTGTTTGTGTGTTATGACGTATCATGACATCGAATAATGTGTGGGTATTGAACTGTAATTGTGTGTTAAGTATATGTTGTGGGTATGTTATTGTATGTTTATATATTTCGTATTGTTCTAAGATGTTTAACTGTGAACTTTTTGGTGTGATGTGTAGAATTTCCATATCTGTTTCTATATTATTGTAGTCATGATTATTGTTGATAATGTGGTCTGAATAATTTGATGTGCTGTAGGGTTTGGTTATAGCTTTAATATGTTCATTATATCCTTTATGAAAGGATCTTCCTGTCTGTCCTATAAAATAATATTCGTGTCTGGGGAGCCAGTTGTCTTCTTTGAGCACACTGTAATATTTTTATATTTAACTTACATTTCCTATGTATATTATTTAATATAAAGTGCTTTTAATATATAAATTAATAGTCATAAAATCATAATTATATCTAAAAAAAATATTTCAATTTTAAAATAATATTTGTGCCATATTCCTTTGTCTTAAAGTCCACACCTGTGGAGTAACGGATAGCGCGTCTGGCCGCGAAACTAAGTGGCCCGGGTTCGATTCCGGTTGGGACAAATTACCTGGTTGAGATTTCTCAGGGGGTTTTCCCTCAACCCAATATGAGCAAATGCTGGGTAACTTTCGGTGTTGGACTCCGGACTCACTTCACTGGCATTATCACCTTCATCTCATTCAGACGCTAAATAACCTAAGATGTTGATAAAGCGTCGTAAAATAACCTACCAACTAACTATCTCGTTCCTACCATAGTACGTTGGCTTCTCTAACCGAGCTGTTGTGTCTATCCGCGCTTTTTGACAGAAAAAAGTATTAAAAATTTGTTTAAAAAAGCAGAAAGATTACCTAACTGAATTGTTGTTTAAGCATTTCAAAATTTTAAACATTAAACAAATATATTATTTTAATTTATTAAAATATTTTCATAGACATTTGTATAACTTTGAAAGGGATATACATAAATATAGAACTAAAAATATGAATTCTACGCATTTGTCTGAACCAAAATGTAAAACCAATGTAGCTTTTTATCATAGCATGAGTCAAGGTCCCAGATTATTAAACAAATTTTATTCCAATAACATTTCAACCACGAATCCTCTCCAAATTAATAAAAAAATTGTATTGTATTTACAGTTTGGTTTTAAACATGTTAAACACTATTTAATCTGTATTCACTCTCAATTTTAATTTTATTTTTGTCTGTATTGGAATCCCCTCCTGAGCACGAGTCTTACTCATTCAGGAGTGGGCATGTCCCTATCGCTTGATCCGAAGGGTTGTGGGTTCGAGTCCCGCCTCGGGCATGGGTGTTGTGATTGTATTAGTATAAGTAAAAAAGTAAAAGGAAACAAAGGTAAACAAACAGAAAACAAAAATAGCTAAAAAAAAAGTTTATCTTACATTATATTAACTTGTATTCATTTCAAACTTACTAACAATAATAAATAAATAAATAAATAAATAAATACGTAAATAAATAAATAAATAAATAAGTAAATAAAGAAGTAAATAAAGAAATAAATAAGTAAATAAAGAAATAAAGAAAGAAATAATGACAGAAATAAATAAAGAAATAAATAAATAAAGAAGGAAAGAAAGAAAGAAGGAAATAATTAAATAAATAAATAAATAAATAAATAAAGGAAGAAACAAAGAAAGAAACAAATAAACAAACAAATAAATAAAGAAATAAATAAAGGAAGAAACAAAGAAACAAATAAACAAATAAATAAATAAAGAAATAAATAAAGGAAGAAACAAAGAAACAAATAAACAAATAAATAAATAAATAAATAAATAAATAAATAAATAAATAAATAAAGTAAATAAATAAGTAAAGGAAGAAACAAAGAAAGAAACAAATAAACAAACAAATAAATAAAGAAATAAATAAAGGAAGAAACAAATAAACAAATAAATAAATAAATAAATAAATAAATAAAGTAAATAAATAAATAAAGGAAGAAACAAAGAAAGAAACAAATAAACAAACAAATAAATAAAGAAATAAATAAAGGAAGAAACAAAGAAACAAATAAACAAATAAATAAATAAATAAATAAAGTAAATAAATAAATAAATAAAAAATAAATAAATAAAAAATAAATTAATTAATTAAATAATGTGCTTTGTACAATGTTGAAACACATTTTCTTTAATTTCAACACTTCATTTTTCTCACTTGAAAGATCTGCTGCAGATACGGACTATTTATAATGCTGGATTACAAAAAAAATGATTTTACGTTGGCTTTACTAGAGCTCCTGCAGTTGCTACAACCCGTACACTAGACGAGACGAAGAAGTTGCCGCATCTCAAGGCGCTCCGTGCTCTAAATTTGCCTTCATCATTGAACGTAGCAGACGACGGATCCACATTTTAAAGACGTAGTCAACACCTCTCACGGCTGCTGGGATCGATCACCAGCATACCCTTTGAGCTTCAAAGGTTGTAAAACGAACAGCAAGGCCGTCTTTCCCTCATCCTTTGCCTGGCTTATTGGTTTTCTTCCATTAGACATGAGCCTGGCTCACCTGGCGATGTGAAGAACTCAATTTGCGAGGGATCCTGGATTACAGGTAGGCTAGTGATGGACGCCACTGATTAATTCTGATATGCCGGGTAAATTTTAGCATCGCCGCCATTGTATGGAAGCCATATTAGGACGGAAAATTACTGTTTAGAAGAACCTTATCATGACCTCCTTCTGATCTGATGGAGAATCAATCCTTTCGTGTTGCTATGGTTACACTCCATTCCTGCAGATTGGTATGTTAAGCCTGTTACAAGCGCGTCTATCTATGCTAATAATTTAATTTTCATTTTTTTTTTAATTTTATTGGGTTATTTTACGACGCTGTATCAACATCTCACGTTATTTAGCGTCTGAATGAAATGAAACTGATAATGCCGGTGAAATGAGTCCGGGGTCCAGCAACGGAAGTTACCCAGCATTTGCTCGTATTGGGTTGAGGCAAAACCCAGAAAAAAACCTCAACCAGGTAACTTGCCCTGACCAGGATTCGAACCCGGGCCACCTGGTTTCTCGGCCAGACGCGCTGACCAATACTCCACAGGTGTGGACCGCTAATAATAAATCTGTAACCAAAAATTTTCTGGTAATTTTCGCTTTTCCAAAAAATAATTGTGTTAGCATGTGACGCTTGACATGGGCAGGACATGTAGCACGTATGGGCGAATCCAGAAATGCATATATAGTGTTAGTTGGGAGGCCGGCGGGAAAAAGACCTTTGGGGAGGCCGAGACGTAGATGAGAAGATAATATTAAAATGGATTTGAGGGACGTGGGATATGATGATAGAGAATGGATTAATCTTGCTCAGGATAGGGATCAATGGCGGGCTTATTTGAGGGCGGCAATGAACCTCCGGGTTCCTTAAAAGCCAATAAGTAAGTAAGTAAGTAAGTAAGTAAGTAAGTAAGTTAGCATGTATAATTCACCATCCTGAGACCGAAAATCGCTTTTTTTGAAAATTGTGTTTGCATATCTGTCTGTCTGTCTGTCTGTTTGTTACCTTTTCAGGCGATAATGGCTGAACCGATTTATATGAAAATTTAGAATATAAATTAAGTTCGTTCTAATTTATATTTTATGCTATATTACATTCAAAATACTTTATTTAAAACGGGGGTTATAAGGGGGTCTGAATTAAATAAATCGAAATATCTCGCTTATTATTAATTTTTATTAAACATATTACATAACAAAAATTTCTTTAAAAACGATTTCCGATAATTTTTTTTTTCTGTGCAAAATTTTCATATGACTGATATTACTATGTTGTACCGAAGTACATAATGATATGTCCGTGCAGTAATTCTGCATTATCATAATTATTATCTGTTTTAAAATAACAATGATTTTTATATCATTGCCGCCTCAGATATACGAGTAAAAAGATAAAACAAATGACTCCATTTATTTAAGGCGGCCTTGGACAACAATCGGATTAATATTTATTTAACAACACTTTTTATACGGATGATATTCATATGTGTTTAATTTTTAATTTTACTTGGTTTTTAACGACGCTGTATCAGCTGCGAGGTTATTTAGTGTCGATGAATTTGTTGATAGCGAGATGATATTTGGTGAGATGTAGCCGAGGATTCACCATGGATTACCTGACATTTGCCTTACGGTTGGGGAAAACCTCGGAAAAACCCAACCAGGTAGTCGGCCCAAGCGGGAATCGAACCCGCGCCCGAGCGCAACTCCGGATCGTCAGACAAGCGCCTTAACCGACCGAATTACATCGGTGGTTATATGTGTTTATAATTATATACTAAATATTATTTTAAAGAGAGAGAGTTTATGTGTTTGAATAAAACAATCTAAGGAAACTATTTAATAGATTTGAATATCCTTTCATCATTGGAAAGTGTAGTTCCTTTAGATGGACGTAGGCTTTATGTCATTACAGCAGCTCATGAGTGAATCGAGGACTGGGCACAAAGGCATATAAGGTAGGACTAAACAGAACCTTACCACAGAAAACTTTATAAATTGTCGATACTAAAAAGAATCCGAAATTTCCTTCCGTTGCTTCTCAAGAAGAATTTAGTGCAGTCGCTCCTGATGCCTCATTTTGATTACTGTGACACTCTCTACACTGACCTTAACATGAGACTGACAAACTACAGCGTGTTCATAATGCATGTGTTCGATTTATTTGCAACGTCCGTAGATCTGACCGTATCACACCTTCATTAAATAGGCTGTCCTGGGTCCGTCTCAAAGAGCGAAGAATTATTCACTCTCTCACTTTACTCTTCAATATTCTTCAAACCTCTAACCCTAGCTACTTAGCTTCTCGTGTTCAACATTTGTCCTCATATCACGAAATAGATACTCGCTCACAACACCATATCACACTCTCCATTCCTAAACACAGAGCATCCTTCTACTCTTCATCTTTTACCGTCTCTGCAGCTCATCTCTGGAACTCTCTACCACAACATGTCAGAGACTGTCGGACATTGTCTAGTTTCAAAAATAAATTAAAATTGCACTTTTTGAATTAGATTCCTTTCAGTTATAAGCCCTTTTCTCTGCCATAGTTTTGTAAAAATATAGGCTATATATTTCTTTTTCCTTCTTTTACCCTTTTTGTTCTCTTTTTCAGCCGATGAATTTATTATCATAGCCTTTTTATCGTAAATTTTATTTAATTTTCGTATTTCTTTTCTTTTTTATTATTATTTTATTACATTCCATTTTGATATATTCTTCTTTACATTTTTCCATATTAACCATTTGTACTAAATGAGTTGCTTTCACTATATTCCAATGTATTTTACTTTCTTTTTTTTTTATTATGGTATTATTTTCATGTTGTTTAGTGTCGATTTTATTATGCTATTATTATTATTATTATTATTATTATTATTATTATTATTATTATTATTATTATTATTATTATTATACTAATAATTGGCAATATGTACTGTAGTTATGTAGTTAAATTTAATGCATGGTAATGACAGTTACATTCATAATTCTAAATACAACTTTGAAAGTAATTCAGGAGTAAACGATTTATAATTGATAATAAATTAATTATTCAGTAACAATAACAAAGCTATATTTGAAAATATAACAGATTTAAGTCAGTGATATTTGAAGAGTCCACTGCAAGAATGATGGATGTCACTTTCTTGTCGAAAATGAACCAAGACTGTCAATGCATAGCTTACGACGTATAGAATGTACATACAGAGTTATATGACATTAACACTGATAGTCATTGTCCAGTAATGATCGGAAAATCACAGTTAAGCTTTGAGCGCTAAGCATTTCAAACTTTCAGTTACTTCTCCTGCAAAATGTATTCCAAATGACATCCATCATTCTTGCAGTGGACTCTTCAATTATTTATAACTAGCCGTACCCGTGCGCTCCGCTGCACCCGTTAGAAATAAATATAAAGTAATTACATAATTAAAATAGGACATCTGATCCAGGGAACATTCGTGTTTGATATAAGAATAAATCGTTTAATATGTTCCTTAGTTTAAATTGTATTTAAATAATTAAAATGCGATCATTTTGGTCCAGAGACACTCATTTGGTGCAATGACAATTCCTTTAACATGTTTCTTAATTTTTATTACATGCAACCATAGTTTAATGAACATCATTTAGATTTAGTGTGTACATAAAAATTATTTTAGGAAATACAGGAAACGAATGTACAGAATAGCCTATCAAGTTTTCTATGGATAAGAAGCTATTTTAATCTTACCTGTCCTCGATTCACTCAGAAGTTACTGTAATAACATTATAGCATTATGTCCATCCAGAGAAACTACACTTTCCAATGGTGAAATAATAATTAATTATACAAATCGGTTAATTTAGCTTCCGATATTACTTCATACAAACACAGAAACATTCTCTGTAGGCTATGTTTCATAGCTTTCGATTGTTGTTGTCCAAGGCCCCTTATAGACGAAGTCATTTGTTTTTTATTTCAATACACTGCCTTAGATGACAGTTATTTTAATTTTAAAACTCATTTATCTCATTAAATATCAGTCCTATCAAACTTTTTCAAGGAATAAAACTTATCGGAAATCATTTTTAAAGAAACATTTGTTGTGTAACATTTTCACAGGAGTCAATAATAAGGGAGATATTTCGATTTATTTAATTCAGGCCCCCTTATAACCCCCCTTTTAAATAATGTATTTTGAATGCCATATCGCCTAAGATCTAAGTTACAACGAACTTAATTTATATTCAAATTTTCATCGAAATCCGTTCAGCCATTATCGCGTAAAAAGGTAACAAACTTCCAGACAGACAGACAAACATGCAAACAAAAATGTCAAAAAAGCGATTTTCGGTTTCAGGATGGTTAATTATACATGTTAACACCAATTGTTTTTGGAAAATCGAAAATTACCAGAAAAATTTCGGCTACAGATTTATTATTAGTATAGACAAGTGCAGCGAAGCGCACGGGTACGGCTTAGTTGTACAATTTTGATAGGGTTGATATTTAACGAGATATATGCCTCTGAATTTTCTATATCACATAATTATGAAAACCATATTCGTGTTGGCAGTACCTAGTAGGGTGTAGCGCTTCCATCAGACGTCACAGAAACACGATAGATATCGATAATCGCTGGATAGTTCCTTTTCATCTGTACTCTTCGCGAATGGAAGAGAGCAAGCTAAAAAATACACCTGTACCGTCGTTGAGAGTAAACACAAACTTCAGATTTCATGCCTGCGTTGAACTAGATGCATTTGATAATAGTCCGCAGTGGTCAGGTCTCCAGCCACAGAGCATTGTGGCGATGAGTATCGTTGCGGTTACTGTCGGTGTTGGAGGGAGTCTTTGTCGGCAGCTGTTTGCACAGCGATTTGCATCCCTGCACGGCTGAATCCCAACTGTCAACAGACCACGTGGCTTCCGGGTACCAAACAGTACACTGCAGCTGTCATGAACGTGCGTCATCTCTGTTCCATTTTTATTTTTCTTCTTTCTTTTTCCATGTACTTTAGTTTCACGTAGTGTAATGTTTTGATCCCCTTTATTTATCCGTTCAGTATTTACTACTATACTTACTGGCTTTTAAGGAACCCGGAGGTTCATTGCCGCCCTCACATAAGCCCGCCATTGGTCCCTATCCTGAGCAAGATTAATCCAGTCCCTACCATCATATCCCATCTCCCTTAAAATCAATTTTAATGTTATCTTCCCATCTATGTCTTGGCCTCCCCAAAGGTCTTTTTCCCTCCGGCCTCCCAACTAACACTCTATATTCATTTCTGGATTCGCCCATACGTGCTACATGCCCTGCCCATCTCAAACGTCTGGATTAATTATGTCAGGTGAAGAATGCAATGCGTTCAGTTCTGTGTTGTGTAACTTTCTCCATTCTCCTGTAACTTCATCCCTCTTAGCCACAAATATTTTCCTAACAACCTTATTCTCAAACACCCCTAACCTATGTTCCTCTCTCAAAGTGAGAGTCCAAGTTTGACAACAATAAAGGACAACCGGTAATATAGTTGTTTTATAAATTCTAACTTCTAGATTTTTTTTTGACAGCAGACTGGATGATAAAAGCTTCTCAACCCAATAATAACAGGCATTTCCCATATTTATTCTGTGTTTAATTTCGTCCCGAATATCATTTATATTTGTTACTGTTGCTCCCAGGTATTTGAATTTTTCCACCTCTTCAAAGGATAAATTTCCAGTTTTTATATTTTCATTTCGTACAATATTCTCGTCATGAGACATAATCATATACTTTGTCTTTTCGGGATTTACTTCCAAACCTATTTCTTTACTTATTCAAGTAAAATTCTCGAATTTTCCCTAATCGTTTGTGGATTGTCTCCTAACATATTCACGTCGTTCGCATAGACAAGCAGCTGATGTAACCCGTTCAATTCCAAACCTCCTCTGTTATCCTGGACTTAAATAAATAGATAGATAGATAGATAGATAGATAGATAGATAGATAGATAGATAGATAGATAGATAGATAGATAGATAGATAGATAGATAGATAGATAGATAGATAGATAGATGAGTAAATAAATAAATAAATGAGTAAATAAATAAATATCTAAATGAATAAATAAATGAATGAATAAATAGTTAAAGTAATAAAATTATTTCTTACTATTTTTATAATTTTAAATCTAGGCAACGGATTTCTAATTTCATACCTATTTTGGATTCTACGTCCTAGACCAGACCTGCAGAACTGTAGCTCCTCAGAGCGACTGCCTTCGTTCCCCTTCTATCCCACCCACCTTTTCCATGAGAGCGGTCATAGAATTCCAGTTACGCTCGGCTGAATCAACATTCATTCTCGCGGCGCCAGGTATACAATACGCTATCAAGAATTACAAATGAACAGATAATAAAATCCTTAGGAACATACCTTTGGAAAATAAGAGAAAAATGAATGAGGGAAATATATAAGTTATAAGATATATAAAATAAATGTTTAAATGTATGTGTGCATATGAGTAGTTTAATATCAATATCTGTCGTCTCCATAGTTTTAATCTAGAGGCACTTTTTTGTTTCACAGTGTTCTTTGTAGTTTTAACACAATTTATTTTTATAAATGTATTGTTAGTTAGTGTTTGTGTATAGTTTCACCATGACTGAAAAAAGCATGAACAAATTATAAGAATCCTCATTATCTAAATTTCAATTGAAGGTCAGATGTCCGCCTTTGATATTAAGCTACTCATATAATGTAAGAAGGCCTATCTGTGTATATATCGTCCTATTAGGCTATTAGTAAAATCGATTAACTCCACTTTTTATGTAAAATAAGTTAAGTCGTGCGTTCGAACACTACTGAGTGCTTTTTATGTTTTTTTGTTTTGTTTTTGAGATATAGAGAAAATATATTTGTTGCTGTCTCTTTTATGGCTGTTTTAGTAGGCCTAATTAACGTCAGGTTCATGAATGAATTATGCCATGATGTCATCATTATTTATTAAGACATTATAACTGCAAAAGGAAAATTTATATTCAACAATAGTAATATGCGTTACAAGAGCGGTATGTTGAAGTTTTCATGTTCGAGGAAAAGTTTGAAAAAGCGAAAAGTAGTTGAGCTTTTTAATTTCCGAGAATTGAAAGGAAACATACCGCTCGTGTATCGTACATTATTTTGTGCGAACATCGTTTATTACATACCTGAAAGCGGAATTTCTAATTAGTTACAATGAAATCTCCATCTTGGTTTCTGTTCAATGACGGCAAATTTACAAAACAAAAATATCTATCTTCAACATTGTTGCTTTAAAATGTTTTCTGTGTTTACTATACTCCAGCAGGCCGTGATATACGTCTATTTCCCCCAGTCTATAAATGCGCACTTAAAACAAACGGTAAAGTTATGTAATGATTTATTTTTCATTTTAATATTTTAACAATATTATTTATATAACATATTGCAGTAATAACATCGGCAAGTTTGTTGATTTTTTTTTCACGGCTTCCTTAATGTTACTTGCATCACGAATGCAGTAACTTTAGTGGAGTTGTAGGGTTTACTTAATTTTTGCAAATATTTAAAAACAATAATTAACAGTGCAATTTAGGTGAAATTGCAGTGGTAAGTTTCCAATTTATAATTATTACTATATCGAACATCTCAAAAATAATATGTTAAAATCAATATGTCACTTAAGCGGTAAGAAGAGGGAAATTGTTATGTGTGTTAGGTTGGGAATACTGAATGCGGAATTCTACACTTTCCGCGGATTGGTTTTGTGCGGAAACCAAGCAAATACGCACGATCTTGCACAAAAATATCTTTCATGGCATAAACAAAACAAGCATACTGGCCTTAGAAAAAGAAATGAAGGTGTGGTGTAGACAGTGTCCATGCGGGAACATTGTGGCCATCCCAGATCTAGTAGTAATGCTACCTTTGGCAGACTTCATTTCGTTCCATTCTGAAAGGAAGTAGGACATAGGAGTACCCTCTCGCAGCGTCGGACTGTCCCACTTAATCTGGCGCGGAACGTTGCATATTCAACACGGTCGGAAACAGTGAAATATGCTGCCAGTGACACGGGCTCCTCGTTGCCGGGTTACGGGGCCGGACCGCCCAGGAAACACTCGTTGTGTGATAATAGCGTTACAGCGCTTCTGCAGTCATCTGTCTCTATTTCTCTTTCCCTACGTAGTGGCAAGCTCTGAGTTATTCACGCAATTTAAGTAGATAAATAATGAATGATAATAGAGACAGGTAATGTGTAGGGCTCACAATAACGAGTTTAAACCACAAACCTATTCAGAGTTGGTGGGAATGTAATATGCTATAAGGGAATGGGAAAAACAGGATAACGGAAGCATTTTCTTTATTTTCAGACACGTGATATTGATGTCTCTGACCCAGTCGTTCCTCTATGAACTATTTTCAACTTTGCATTGTTAAATAAAGGATGCGTCAGAAAGAACGGATGGATTTCAAACTATCGATACGCAACGAGGAGAGAGATATAGTGAGGGGGACCACGTCTGTTGGGTCAGCCATAGAATGCAGTTTCAGTTGAGAATATGGTGTTGGTCTGGTGTACAACGTGCTTTCATCATAGAGACATTTTTGAAAAACGAAGAGTCTGTGATCGCCACTCAGGACTCATTTCGACATCGGATGTCACGCTAGGATTCCAACTCGGAATACAATTTTGCGGTGGATGGCTTCATTTCGTATCACAGGTTCAACATTAAAGAAGAAATCACCTGGACGAAATTCTATTGCACTGAGATTGTCCGAGGCTACGGTAAGATCTCGCGCCCTGCGACTTCTTTCTTTGGGACCATTTGAAGGCGTAAGTTTGTAAACATCGATCACATACACTGGACGAACTGAAGACGGCGATTTGTGAAGAAATCGTGGCAATTGCACCAGCTATGACTGTGAAAGTGATGGCGAACATCAGAAAACGCCTCGATGCCTGTATTGAAAGCCAAGGACATCATATGGATAATGTTGTTTTACATAAATAAACTGCATTTATTGGTGAATATGTTGATAACAATAAATTTTTGATTTGATGAATCTTTACAATTTTCTTGCCATGTGAAATCCATCCGTTCTTTCTGACGCACCCTGTATTTCCCACATATAGCAATACATGAGTTTATGTAGCAGTATTCACTAAAGAGATATAGGGAAATAATGTAATTTATATTTTATTTTCGTTAATTACAGCCATAAACATAAAAAAATATTATACTAATATACTATAAGCATAGTGAGTCAACGAACAAAAAATTGCTATAAAATTAAAATAAAAAATTTAAGGATTCCATAATAATAATAATAATAATAATAATAATAATAATAATAATAATAACTGTACGCATTGTATTCTTCACCTGACATAATTAAGAACATAAAATCCAGACATTTGAGATAAGGACACGTAGCACGTATGGGCGAATCCAGAAATGCATATAGACTGTTAGTTGGGAGGCCGGAGGGAAAAAGATCTTTTGGGAGGCCGAGACGTAGATGGGAAGATAATATTAAAATGGATTTGAGTGAGGTGGGATATGATGATAGAGACTGGATTAATGTTGCACAGGATAGGGACCAATGGCGGGCTTAAGTGAGGGCGGCAATGAACCTGCGGGTTCCTTGAAACCCAGTAAGTACGTAAATAATAATAATAATAATAATAATAATAACAGTAAAAATAATATTTTGCTCCAAAGTAGTTGTTCTTCGTTCTAATACTTTTATTCAATAGCAATAATAATAATAATAATAATAATAATAATAATAATAATAATGCAAGTTCTTCCAATGTATTTCTTTAATAATAGTAATAATAATAATAATAATAATAATAATAATAATAATAATAATAATAATATTGCAGTCTTACATATGCTACCTATGTGGTCTATTATTTTGTGAAAATAGTTTTTTCTTTTTAATGTCTTTCAATGTTTTTATTGAATAATAACAATAATAACAATAATAATAATAATAATAATAATAATAATAATACACTCTTACGGACCTATTTGGTCAATTATTTTGCGTAAATAAGTCCCTTCTTTTTCAAGTTCTTGCAATATATTTGTTTAATAATTGTAAAAATAGTAATAATAATAATAATAATAATAATAATAATAATAATAATGCAGTCTGTGATATATATTTATTTTGTGTAAATTATTCCCTTCTCCTGTAACTTCACTCAATCTTTTTTTTTTTTCCCCCTTAATAAGTCTATTTCCATCATAGCACCACCTCGCCGACACTGGACAGTCTCTGGGTTTTAGAGGATCGTTAAACAACTCACTATCAACGTCCGCAGTTCATCTTTGTGGTATCGTAAACTTGAACGTAAGAAAGCGGACAAAGGAAGTCCACGGTTAAACTCAGCGGAGCGTCTTACCTCGGAGACGCTGAAGACACTCGAGCAAACCAATTACAGAATGGACGGACGGACAAACAAATACCAGCTTCCTTCTACTGCCAGATCGCGAGATCCTCTTCCAGTTGTAGCTCATGCATAAATGACAGAGAATTCGTACAGTTGTCTCTTAGCAACCACATCAAATAAAAAGTGCAAATCAAACAGCACATACTTCTTTCGCAGTTGTCAATTATATTACATATTAAAGATCAACTAGTGGCTTGTGCAGCAAATGCTGCAAACTAAGTCCATTAGACGTTCAAATAAACATTTTTCAGATTTATTTTCAATGAAGAATACTAGACATTCTGAAAGTTATTTGCTTCCATAATAATGAAAGATACTCTCCCTCGAGCCAATACTGAAGAGAACCACGCATATAAATATCTACACCACATCGCTATTAAATATATGAAAAAGACCCAACCCCCACTTGATTCATAACTATAAAAATATTTGATTTTTAATAATAGTATTACCTTACGTTAGTTTTATAGCTTTCAGTAACATATACTATATAGCCGCCACTCAGTAAAATATAGAAATCAAAATCTAATTTAACATATTCTCTACATCTACTTATATAACCCCAAAATGTTTCACTTTCATATCATCAATATAGCATTACTATGTATAATTAATGAAAAATAGTCACATAATGGCATTAACTACAATAATATTTGATTTCTAATGGTAATAATGTCATCAAACCACCTCAAGTTTTGTAGTTTTTAATATCCAATACACAGCTGTACCCAGAAAATTACACACCACAGAATCGAACCTGTAAATTATTTTTAGTAAGTTAAGTTTTTAATAACCAATTTAATTTGAGCTCTAAATATGTCTGCAGTCTTCCAGATCATGGCTTTCGTGTAATATTGTTTACTGTAGTGTGTGTTTTGTTTTATTCTGAAATGCAATTAGCTACTTTAGCTAGTTCTCAAAACTGACGACAGATGGATTTTGGAAAATAGGAAAATTATGTTGAAAAATTGACATTTCACTGAAAACTACTATTTTTCTGAAAAAAACTTTGGGTTCCAAGCTTCAAAATGAGGGGTCATTTATTAAAATTCGTTTAGCCGTTTTCCCGTAATTTCCATTACCAGTTCAAATTATATATATATATAGATATTAAGAAAAATTTCGTAAGAATTTGATAATTCTTTTTACTTTATTATTTAACGATGCTGTATCAACTATGAGATTATTTAGCGTCGATGGGATTGGTGATAGCGTGATGGTATTTGGCGAGATGAGACCAAGGATTCGCCATAGATTACCTGACATTTCCCATACTGTTGGAGAAACCCTCGGAAAAAATCCAACCAGGTAATCAGCCCAAGCGGGAATCGAACCCGCGCCTGACCGCAACTCTGGATCGGCAAGAATTTGAGAATCTTGTTACATTGTGTAGAGAGAGATTCAATTTATCACATCAGGAGTGAATTTATTGAGTTATTAAGCTGATAGGGATCCAAAAGAAAATTGATGTGGATTGGAAAGAGAAAAAGCTGTTTAGTAATCTTTATATGGAACAATGAATCGAAGGCAGTATAGGAGAAGAAATGTCAGAAGGAAGTGAAATAGGGAGAGGAGTACGTCAAGGATGTCCTTTATCACCTACGCTATTCAATATCTACTTGGAATATTTAGTAAAGAACTGTTTTCAGAACATGGGAGGAGTGATAGTAAGAGGAAGAAGAATAAAGTGCATCAGATTTTCTGATGATATGGCGTTGTTAGCAGAAGAGGAGGCGATACTAAGGGATATGCTACTGGACCTAAATGACAGCTGTGAGCAGTATGGGATGAAGATAAATGCAAGTAAGACGAAGACGGTAATCATAGGAAGAAAAATAAAGAAGGTAAACTTGCAGAAACCAAAATGAGGCAGTAGAGCAAGTGGACAGCTTCAAATACTTGGGGTGTACTATAAGCAGTAACATGAGCTGCTTCCAGGAAGTCAAAAGGAGGATAGCAATGGCAAAGGAAGTTTTTAATAGGAAAAGGAGCATCTTCTGCGGACCTCTGGAGAAAGAACTGAGGAAGAGACTAGTGAAGTGCTTTGTGTGGAGTGTGGCATTGTATGGGGCAGAAATGTGGACGTTACGACGAAACGAAGAGAAGCGAATAGAAGAATTTGAAATGTGGATATGGAGAAGAATGGAGCGTGTGAAATGGACAGACAGAATAAGAAATGAAGCTGTGTTGGAAAGAGTGAGTGAAGAAAGAATGACGCTGTAATTGATCAGGAAGAGGAAAAGGAATTGGTTGGGTCACTGGCTGAGAAGAAATGGATCATATGCGGATACTAAGAGGAAAGGAGAAAGTGGGAAAGATTCGAGAATGCTGGGTTTGCAGTGAAAAATATATCCTTAGGCAGAAAACTATGAAAGAATGAGATCTTCAGGGATGTATAAATTGATGAGAATCGTTGATAGCTATTTTTTGTGTTTGAATATTTTAAGAAAGTATAAATAGTAATATGCGTTACAAGAGCGGTATGTTGAAGTTTTCATGTTCGAGGAAATGTTTGAAAAAGCGAAACGTAGTTGAGCTTTTTTAATTTCCGAGAATTGAAAGAAAACATACCTCTCGTGTATCGTACATTATTTTGTGCGAAGATCGTTTATTACATACCTGAAAGAGGAAATTCTAATTAGTTGCAATGAAATCTCCATCTTGATTTCTGTTCAATGACGGCAAATTTGCAAAAAAAGAAATATATATCTATCTTCAACATTGTTGCTTTAAAATGTTTTCTGTGTTTACCATACTCCAGCAGGCCGTGATATACGTCTGTCTTTCCCCCCCCCCCAGTCTATAAATGCGAACTTAAAACAAACGGTAAGGTTATGTAATGATTTAGAGTTTACTTAATTTTTGCAAATATTTAAAAACAATAATTAACAGCGCAATTTAGGTGAAATTGTAGTGGTAAGTTTCAATTTATAAATTACCTAAAGCAGTAAAATCAATATGTCACTTAAGCGGTAAGAAGAGGGAAATTGTTATGTATGTTAGGTTGGGACTACTGCATGTGGAATTTTAGACTTTCCGCGGATTGGTTTTGTGCGGAAACCAAGAAAATACGCACGACCTCGCACAAACGTATATATGATACGTACGAGTAAATTTTAGTTGCATTTTAGAATGAAATTAGGTATTCAGTTTTCCTACAATACCCTACATCTTTGTGTAATTTACATTTTCAAACATTGTGTCCTACATTTGATTAAGGGGAGAGGACGATATTTTTGGTGAAAAATGAGTAAATTTTCAAAAAAAAAATTCTTTATTATACCCTTTGATATGTGTGGAATGCATTGCATAACATTTTGTGGGTATTTGTGCCCTTAGCGGATGTTGAGACGTCATTTTTAAACTTCCTGCGCTATGGATTTTTAAATCACACGTCTTCTTTCATTGTTGTTTCCAGTAAATTAAATTTTCAAAAAAATAAATAAATAAATAAATAAATAAAAAATTCTTTAATATACTCTTTGATATGTGTGGCATGTATTGCCCTTATCGGATGTTGAGAGCCAGTTTTAAACATCTCGCGCTATGGATTTTTAAATCACACGACCACTTTATCGTTGTTTCCTGTAACTTCATTTTTTTAGCTGCATTGCCAGATAAAAATGGATATAATTTCTGAACTATTAAAGATACATGCATGAAATTTAGAACACATTCTTTAGACTATTAGGAAACTTTTCTCTGTAACAGAATTTTGTTAATAGATTTCATTTTAAAAATATGCCCGTTTGTTTGCGAAAAAGGAAATAAAGAAATTGTTATTAAATTTTAATTGTTTATTTTACAAACGTAGGGAATAATATCAAAATTCTGTTACAGACAGATTGTAGAGCATGATTTTGCAAGTACATTGCAAAAATTGTTTGAATCTATATTTAAAAATGGTTTAGATATATCAGTTTTAGTTTAATCCTGCATTGGGTATATATATATTTTTTTCAAATTTTGGCCCCCAAATAATTTTTTCCAAAATACTTATATTTGTTTGAGTTGCTACAGCTATAAGCTCTCTACATACAAAAAATTAATATTTTACACCAAATAGGAAAAAAGTTTTAAAAAATACCATCCTCTCCACTTAAAATATTCTGGTAACACTATCTTTACAGTCTAGTGAACTATGACTCTAATAACTATACTATCAGTGACTGGAACTCTTACCCTATATTTCCGAGATTTGACTCGCTCTTGCACTTCACACGTTTGTGCTGCCTTGAGCTTGTTTTGCCAGGACTTTCGCGGGTTTCACAGACTCTGTGCCTGTGCTTTGAAGCAATTCTTTCCACTTTACCCCGTGCATACCGTCGATCACGTGAGCGAAGTGTTCAAAGGGACTCCGAACTTACCCCTTCTTCGGATGTTGAAGAGCAGTGAACCAGGCCTTATCGGTTCCTTCCCGACGTTGACGCAGATCTTTGTGTCGGTCGATTTCTGCAGGCCTGAGCTCTCTGTACGTAAAGCGAAATCGCTGAATCTGATGCTCATATGTTTTACTGACATTGTTCCCTTCGAGCAGTAGAGCCTTCAGTTTCTAATCGTAGACGAAGCAGAAGGGAAATCAGATAATTATGCCATCTGCAAGCTGAGGACTGGAAGGAATTTGCTCAAAATCCAGGCAATAGAAGGGGTATTTTTCTAATGATTAAGGGGAGAGGATGGTATTTTTTGGTGAAGAATGAGTAAATTAAAAAAACAAAAATTCTTTAAAATACTCTGTATATGTGTGCAAGGCATAGCATAACATTTTGTGGGTATTTGTGCCCTTATGGGATGTTGAGTCGCCATTTTTAAACTTCCTGCGTTATGGATTTTTAAATCACTCGCCCACTTTTATTGTTGTTTCCCGGTAAATTAAATTTTCAAAAACGTTTTTTTCCTTAAAATACTCTTTGATATGTGTGGAATGCATTGCATAACATTTTGTGGGTATTTGTGCCCTTATCGGATGTTGAGTCTCCATTTTTAAACTTCCTGCGTTATGGATTTTTAAATCACTCGCCCACTTTTATTGTTGTTTCCCGGTAAATTAAATTTTCAAAAACGTTTTTTTCCTTAAAATACTCTTTGATATGTGTGGAATGCATTGCATAACATTTTGTGGGTATTTGTGCCCTTATCGGATGTTGAGTCTCCATTTTTAAACTTCCTGCGTTATGGATTTTTAAATCACTCGCCCACTTTTATTGTTGTTTCCCGGTAAATTAAATTTTCAAAAATTTTTTTCCTTAAAATACTCTTTGATATGTGTGGAATGCATTGCATAACATTTTGTGGATATTTGTGCCCTTATCGGATGTTGAGTCTCCATTTTTAAACTTCCTGCGTTATGGATTTTTAAATCACTCGCCCACTTTTATTGTTGTTTCCGGTAAATTAAATTTTCAAAAATTTTTTTCCTTAAAATACTCTTTGATATGTGTGGAATGCATTGAATAACATTTTGTGGGTATTTGTGCCCTTAGCGGATGTTGAGACGTCATTTTTAAACTTCCTGCGGTATGGATCTTTAAATCACTCGCCCACTTTTATTATTGTTTCCGGTAAATTAAATTTTCAAAAAAATTTTTTTCTTTAAAATACTCTTTGATATGTATGGAACGCATAGCATAACATTTTGTGGGTATTTGTGCCCTTATCGGATGTTCAGTCGCCATTTTTAAACTTCCTGCATTTGGATTTTTAAATCACTCGCCCACTTTTATTGTTGTTTCCGGTAAATTGAATTAAAAAAAAAAAAAAAAGAAATTCTTTAAAATACTCTTTGATATGTGTGGAATGCATAGCATAACATTGTGTGGGTATTTGTGCCCTTATCGGATGTTGAGTCGCCATTTTTAAACTTCCTGCGTTATGGATTTTTAAATCACTCGCCCACTTTTATTGTTGTTTCAGTAAATTGAATTAAAAAAAAAAAAGAAATTCTTTAAAATACTCTTTGATATGTGTGGAATGCATTGAATAACATTTTGTGGATATTTGTGCCCTTATCGGATGTTGAGACGTCATTTTTAAACTTCCTGTGCTATGGATTTTTAAATCACACGCCCACTTTTATCGGTTTCCAGTAACTTCATTTTTTTGCTACATTGTCAGACAAAAATGGATATAATTTCTGAACTATTAAAGATACATGCATGAAATTTAGAACACACATTCTTTAGACTATTAGAAAACGTTTCTCTGTAACAGAATTTTGTTAATTGATTTCATTTTAAAAATGCGTCCGTTTGTTTGCAAGGAAGGAAATCAGAAAATTGTTATTAAATTTTAATTGTTTATTTTACAAACGTAGGGACTAATATCAAAATTCTGTTACAGACAGTTTGTAGAACATGCTTTTGCAAATACATTGCAAAAAACTGTTTGAATCTATCTTTAAAAACGGTTGAGATATATCGGTTTTAGTACAATTCTGCATTGAGTATATTTTTTCAAATTTGGGCCCCCAAATAATTTTTTTTTTTATATTTATATTTGGTTGAGTTGCCACAGCTATGAGCTCTCCATATACAAAAATTAATATTTTACACCAAATAGGAGAAAAGTTTTAAAAATACCATCCTCTCTCCTTAAAACATACAAAATACCTTACATTGGTTTTTATATTGAGAATACTAGTAAATTGTAAATTATTAATTTATATAAAGTAATAAAAAAAAAGAAAAAATTAATAAACATGGATCGAGATATAAGTACTTGTTCATCAACATTAAAGGAGAAGCTAAATGTGGTTTACATTGAAAAAAATAATAAAATTCTGGGCGGTTGGTAATATTAATCAGAACTTACTTACAAATACCTTTTAAGGAATCCGGAGGTTCATTGCCGCCCTCACATAAGCCCGCTATCGGTCCCTATCCTGAGCAAGATTAATCCAGTCTGTATCATCATGTCCCACTTCCCTTAAATTCATTTTAATATTATCCTCCCATCTACGTCTCGGCCTCTCCAAAGGTCTTTTTCCCTCCGGCATCCCAACTAACACTCTCTATGAATTTCTGGATTCGCCCATACGTGCTACATGCTCTGCCCATCATAAACGTCTGGATTTAATATTCCTAATTATGTTGGTTGAAGAATACAATGCGTGCAGTTCTGAGTTGTGTAACTTTCTCCATTCTCCTGTAACTTCATCTCTCTTACCCACAAATATTTTTCTAAACACCTTATTCTTGAACACTCTTATCCTTTGTTCCTCTCTGAAAGTGAGAGTCCAAGTTTCACAACCATATAGAATAATCTGTAATATAACTGTTTTATAAATTCTGTCGTTCAGTTTTTTGAGAGCTAACTGGATGACAAAAGCTTCTCAACCGAATAATAACAGGTATTTCCCATATTTATTCTGGGTTTAATTTCCTCTCGAGTGTGATTTATATTTCTTACTGTTGCTACAAGGTTCTTGAATTTTTGCACCTTTTCAAAGGATAAATCTCCAATTTGTATATTTCCATTTTGTCCTATGTTATGGTGACGAGAGATAATCATATAGGCCTACTGTAAAATCGGGTGAATAGGAACGCAGAGGATGAATGGGGACGAAGTTTTATTAGCTCATATTTTCTTTCTTTATGTCAAAGAGTAAATATAAAAATGAGTGTATATTTCTTCACTCAAGAATGAAAACATTCTTACTGTTACACATATTTAATGTTTCACTTAAAAATAATAAAACTTCGTCCCTATTCACTCCATTTACGGTACTTTGTTTTTTCGGAGTTTACATTCAAACCTATGTTATAGTTGCTTCAAGTAAAATTCCCGTGATATCCCAAATCGTTTGTGGATTTTCTCCTAACATATTCACATTATCATATTGTTCATCAGAATAAAGGCTGGTTCACAATAAAACGAGAACGGAAGGGACAACGAGAACGAGAATGGAAATAATGTTAAAATAAATGTATTTAAATGTGAGCATTCACAATAGGTAATTGAGAATACCCACATTTAAATGCATTTATTTTAACAATATTTCAGTTCTCGTTCTCGTTGTCGTTTCCGTTCCCGTGTGAACCAGCCTTAAGAAAACGATGTCTAAAATTGAAACGAAACAAGAGCTTTGAAATTTGCTACTGTATGAACAGCAAATCTTCTACAGTGAGCTCTTCACTTTTTTTTTTGCGTTCAGCGACGTAGAAAATTCATGGATTTTAGCGACAATGTATGTAGAAACCTAACATCAGATTTCAATGATTTTCTACTTACTTTACGTACGGAATATTCCATCTCAAATCGACCGAAATATAGAGAAAATTGACCTTGCAATTTTTAAAGAGAATGAAACTTTTTCTGTCCGTAGACAACTGTGATACAATGCTTTGTGCAAAGTTTGAGGCATCAGAACTTCATAGTGTTTAAATTAATAATATTTTAATTTATCGAATTTTCATGAAATTAGCAAATTTAAACTGTTGTGGCTCCGAAACCCTTTCACCCAATGATCAAAATCATGGTTTATTTTGATGCTGAGAAATTAAAATTTATATTGACATGTAAACAGTTTTTCTTACTTTTTATGAAAATGGAGAAATTTAGATTTTTCCTCACTAAGACGCCTTTGCCAAGAAAAATATTTTTAAATATATGGTTAGATTCCGCATTGAAAGTACAAATAAACACATATTTTTACTGGTGCACCGTTGATAAGAAAATATTGAAAATATCAAATAAAGAAAATAAATAGTACGCGCGTGAACTAACCACCTGACTGTAGGTAGTCGAGACAAGCAAGGCCAGGCGACAAACACGTGATGTGTCGTCTAGCAGTCGTGGCTGGGCTAGCTTTATCACAAGTTTTCATAAACACAGGAGTAAAATGACGCCCAATGCTCGCTTATCTTCAGCTCTAGGCCAGTGCGTGCGGTACTGCGCCGTTGAAGTCTAGGCGTGTGAAAATAATATATTTAATACCCTCGAAACTTATTGCCGAATCACTAAGCAAACAATGCTGAATCCCTCTTAATAATGCAAGGTTTTTCTCAATATTTTTTTACATTTTTACAAATGGCCAAAAGCCTAAAAGTAAGTAAAATCAGATTATCTGTCTCTCTGTACACAATAAAAATAAGGATTACTTCTTAACATAACCTACCAAATGTCAGCTTCAAAATGAGCTCTCGTTCAATGTTATGCGGTAAATGGTTCCAGAGTTCTGAGCGCTGAAAGAGGCTTGTTTTTCTAAAATACGCTAAATTTGTCGCTCAATAGTACGAAAACCGTTTGACTTTCGATAGTATATTTTTGAAAATGCACTCTCCTCAGCACCTTGTATAAATAGGGAAAAAATTAGAGTATAAAAAATGCGAGGTTTTTTACTGATCGATTTCATACGGAATAGCCCGTACGTAGAAGTATACGAGCTTTTTGTAGCTGATAAAGGCGTCCCCACTTTGACCACAGGATGTTCTCTTCTGGTCCGAACAGGGAACTAAACGTGGCCCCAAGATGCGAGCTGCAGGCTGTGTAGCTATAGTAACCACAGGAGTTCGCCACACGTGTCTGTGGTCTGTGTAAATAAAGCGATAAGAAATATCTTGATTGTGCTGGACAGCTGGTCGTATCTATGGCAACCGCATGCCTGAATTTTTAATATATTGCCAAGGATAGAAAAATATTCATAATGTTGTATAATTTGCACACGTAACCATATCTGCTTTTTTTTTACAAACACCATAACATCTTTATCATCATAATCATCAAAACACCACCACCTTCATTAACATTATAATAGTAGTTACATTAGTAGGAATAGCAGTAGAAGAAGCAATATTTTTACCGAGGATTTTACAGAAGTTATTCAGGATGGAAATTCAGCACGAACGACAAACGACAGACACTTTTTTCTTAGAACACGATTTTTCGTGCAGTAAATCTCTGACACGGGACCCATAGCTGTACTTCTGACCAGGAGGAAGCGATACCAACGATTTCATCATATTTTTAAAACCCAATCATCTGGGCCGGGTTCAAACACGTGAACCTCCAATCCATCGAAGTAATAGGTAATCACAATGCAACCGAAATCATCACTATAATCACAATCGTCATTATCGTAATCACCACCATTATAATTACTATAATAATCGTAATCATCATTACCATAATCACCACCGTCATTTCATTAATATCATCATGATCATCACCATCATCATAATGATCATTAGCATAATTATCATCATTATCACCACCATCATAATCAACATCAAAATCATCGTAATCAACTTCATCGCTGTCTTCGAAATCATAATCAGAATAATTATTTTGTTTTCAAGAATAATTCACTAACTCCGTCATGATGATCATCATATCACTACAATAATCTTCATCATTATTATTATCACCATTATCATCAATAACACAATTCGAATGGTTTTTGTTTTGTATGTTTTCTTGTTATTTGATATGAATATACAAATAAATAAATAAATAAATAAATAAATAAAGAAAAGTAAATAAATAAATAAATATATAAATAAGTAAATAAGTAAGTAAATAAATAAATAAAAGTAAATAAATAAATGAATATATAAATAAATAAATAAGTAAATAAATAAATAAATAAATAAGTAAATAAGTAAATAAAGAAGTAAATAAATAAATAAGTAAAGAACTAAATAAATAAATAAGTAAATAAATGAGTAAATAAGTAACTAAGTATGTAAATAAATAAATAAGTAAATGAGTGAATAAATAAATAAATAAATAAATAAATAAATAAATAAATAAATAAATAAATAAATAAATAAATAAGTAAATGAATGAATAAATAAATAAATAAATAAGTAAATGAATGAATAAATAAGTAAACAAATAAGTAAATGAATGAATAAATAAGTAAACAAATAAGTAAATAAATAAGTGAATAAATAAAAAATCAAATAAGTAAATGATTAAATAAATAAGTAAATAATTAAGTAAATAAGTAAATAAATAAATAAATAAAAGTAAATAAATAAATATATAAATAAGTAAATAAGTAAGTAAATAAATAAATAAAAGTAAATAAATAAATGAATATATAAATAAATAAATAAATAAATAAATAAGTAAATAAATAAATAAATAAAAGTAAATAAATAAATATATAAATAAGTAAATAAGTAAGTAAATAAATAAATAAATAAAAGTAAATAAATAAATGAATATATAAAGAAATAAATAAATAAGTAAATAAATAAATAAGTAAAGAACTAAATAAATAAATAAGTAAATAAATGAGTAAATAAGTAACTAAGTATGTAAATAAATAAATACGTAAATGAGTGAATAAATAAATAAATAAATAAATAAATAAGTAAATGAATGAATAAATAAGTAAACAAATAAGTAAATAAATAAGTGAATAAATAAAAAATCAAATAAGTAAATAATTAAATAAATAAGTAAATAATTAAGTAAATAAGTAAATAAATAAATAAATACTTCACTTCTTTCCGAAGTATCTACTTCGAGTCTAACTACCTCACGACATGTCTGTCAACTTTTGTATACCAGGTACAGTATGTTAATCTGTTAATAAAAATAATGTAATAAACTTGTTACAAATCTTAATTCATTTCGAACTTTCTTGAGAAAAAACTACTCCGTTCTAACAGCATGAACTCTGTTGACGAAATTCTACGGCCCTTTCCACAGGAGGGCGCCCTACTGATTGTTTTCCCTTCAGTCTAGATAGCTACACATCGAATTTTCTCCGCTTAAAAATCCATGGCGTGAGGTTTGAACCATTGATACTTAAGTTCAACAGCCGCTATGCCATGTAGGATGGTTTTCAAGCTAACCGATTCAACAGGACTTATTTCTCTAGCAGCGAGACTTCCGAATCCAAAGCGGTGCTAAATCGTTTGTGCACAGTTCATCTTCATTAACTAAAAAAACAAACGTTATAGTTATGTGGAAATAAATTGAAGTTCGTGTTAGCTTGAACGATGTGCTTGTAAAACAGTTGAAGCAAGACATACATAAAGTCCCACGGCCGGCATATACTGTTATTTGAAGTACTACGTGAGCCAGCTTTCTTCCTCGTTGCCAAGCAACCATGATGAGAGCGCGGAGAAATCCGCTGCCCGATCTTCCTCTCTTTTATTTAGCTCTTCCTTCATCCTCAGTGGCGTCTCGTTTGCTGGTTGTTAAAGTTGCTGTACCGCGACTTTCTTCCAGCAAATGAACTGAGAGAGAAGAATTACTGTAATTAATTTTGAGGGCTTGTTTTATCTCTGCAGACAGCCAGTGTAGTCTTATAGCTTGCGGAGTCTGTCCCCCGAGGTTTAATGCAAGTCTCCGTAAGTTATGGGGAAAATCGAGAGCGTTTTGTCGCCGTGATGAAAACTCTGTATCGTAGCAAGTCCCTGCTTCATTACTCAGAGCGGTGTTCATCGTACTTTATTGCGCGGGGCTCTTAGACAGCTTACTTAATTAGGTATCATCAAAGAAGCACGTCTTTGACTTATAATTTTCTAATTTATTCTTCGCCGTTGGCGATATTGTGGTTACCACGCCTGACCGTCTCGGTACCTCAATTTGACAAAGTCTTACGTAGACCACGGACCCGACTTCAAATCCCGGCGATGCCGGACTTGTATTTATGATGGAAAAAGCTAAGATTGTGAGAGTTTTTTCTCAGAGTCCTTCCGTTTTCTCCCGTCATTACACCAACAGGTTGAAGCCACCAAATTACTCTTCAAGAAATAATTGTTCAGATATACTGCGGGAAAGAAAATAAGAGGACGGATATTGGAAAGTTTTCTTTCCCTAACCTTGCCGTCAAGAGCTAGAATGCTCTACCTACAGACTTACAGAAGGTTTTACCAATATCTAATACTGGCGCAGTCAAATTGAAGTTATAATTGTGATCGAGTTTAATAATTTAATTTATTTTAGGTATGACTATTATTATTATTATTATCATTATTATTATTATTATTATTATTATTATTATAATTATTTTATTGTTATGAAGATAAAAAGAATTTTCATTGTACTATATTAATTATGTATTATATTGTATTGTATTGTAGTATTGTATTGCTTTGTATTGTATTGTATTAATTATGTTATATTCATAGCAATGTAGTAATTTTCTATCATACTGGTTGAGTGGAAGAGAAGGCCGAATGACCTTAACTCTGCCAGTTAAAATAAATCATTATTAAATCATTATTATTATTATAATAATGTATTTTAAAACAAATTTAAGGAATTCACAAATAAACAGTAGTACAATATGTTCGCTATGTTTTTCTAGACGTATAGGGTGTAACAAGACCTCGTGGACAAATTTTGAGGTACTTGAAATAGATTTTTATTATACTAGGTTTTTTTGCAACGCTTTATCAACAGCTTAGGTTATTTAGCGTCTGAATGAGATGGAGGTGATAATGCCAGTGAAATGAGTCCGGGGTCCAACACCGAAAGTTACCCAGCATTTGCTCATATTGGGCTGAGGGAAAACCCCGGAAGAAACCTCAACCAGGTAACTTGCCCCGACCGGGAATCGAACCCGGGCCACCTGGTTTCGCGGCCAGACTTGAAATAGAAGAATATGTTTTTAATGAACGTAGTTCATTGAAAATGAGATTAACTGTTTAAATGAACAATTAATTAATTAATTAATTAATTTTTCGTCCTACAGAATGTAATACCTGTTATGGTAACAGTGATTATTAGATGAGAAAAATTCGCTCCGACGCCGGGGATCGAACGCGGGTCCTTGGTTCTGCGTACCAATTGCAATAAACACTGAGCTACGCCCAAGTTCAACCCACAGAACCGGATCGAAACCCTCTTCTCCAGTGTTTTTCCCTTTATGGCCAGACTCCAAGTTCGACATATATGTTGACATAAAATCAACTGCCATTATATAAGGAGCGCACTCAATTGAGTGATTAGGTGGTCGGGATTCCACAGTAATACGCACTATTGGGCGAAGAATCTACGTAAAGATTAATTTCTCCCGTTCACCATTCCTTCCAATGCATCCTTCTGAAAGCAATTTCTTCTCAGCCAGTGACGCAACCAATATTCCTTTTCCTCTTCCTGATTAGTTTCAGCATCATTCTTTCTTCACCCACTCTTTCCAACACAGTTTCATTTCTTATTCTGTCTGTGCACTTTACACGCTTCATTCTTCTCCATATCCATATTTCAAATGCTTTCAGTAGTTTCTCTTCACTTCGTCGTAATATCCATGTTTCTGCACTATACACTGCCACACTCTACACAAAGCACTTCATTAGTCTCTTCCTTAGTTCTTTCTCCAGGGGTCCGCAGAAGATGCTCCTTTTTCTATTAAAATCTTCCTTTGCCATTGCTATCCTCCTTTTGACTTCCTGGCAGCAGCTCATGTTAATGCTTATGGTACACCCCAAGTATTTGAAGCTGTCCACTTGCTCTACTACCTCATTTAGGCCCAGTTTCTTCAACCTTTGTTAAAATGCACCTAACATAGCGTTAATTAACTGTAAGTTAAAAGTATGAATTGATGTTAAAAATATTGCGTTTTTTCAACTTTACATTTCACATTTTAACATTCTGTTTGTTAACTCTCTGTTAGGACCAGAGATTCTATAGTTTAATCATAACCTATGACCAAGTATAGGCTCACTTCTGTTTTCTGAACTCTGACAATTGCGATTTTCGCTTGTTTCCGTTGTTTGATTTAGAGAGGATAGAAGTATTTCTATTCTCTCAGGATTGATTTCTGCTTCTTTCCTCGTCTGTATCACAATAGCGTGGAGCGGCGTATTGGTATTGCTGTTATGAAATGGAAAACACTGGAACAAAAAGGAATCGTGGGACTAATTTCTCTTCGTTCGAAAGAAACTTTCTGCTGAAAATTATTTCGCAGTATAAACCAATTAATGAGAATAAACAAACAAACGGATCTAGGCCTACATTGAAAGCGAAAAGTGAGTGTTGGCAGAAAATAGCCTATACCTTTGTATGAACTTCTGTTCTGTCAAATCACTGAAATCATCCGCTCTGTTTATGTATTCATGGATATCATTTTCTAAATAATCAAGATATAGAAGTCCAGCATCTAACGCACCAGCCATATTGGATACTTCTATGCTAACAGAGAGTTAAATGATTTAACTGCATGAAATTGGGCAGTTAAATTAACATAGATTTTAACAGCCTGTTAGTACTAACAGTAGTTGAAGAAATGCTTCAACTGTTAAGTTTACAGTTAAAATGGAATAATACACTGTTATAATTTAACAAAGGTTGAAGAAACCGGGCCTTAGAATTCACATTTATTTTTCTTGGGACAACCATGGTCTTCGTATTGCATTTATCTTCATCCCATACTGCTCACAGCTGTCATTTAGCTCCAGAGGCAAAGGAGCCGCCACTGAAGTTTGAGTTCTTATCCGAATATGAGTTCGAATGTGGATGCAGTGTGGCGAGACCTCCCTGGTATTAATATTTTATACGAATACGGCGCAAGGATCCGGAGCCAATTAGAATGAAGGTCATTGTTACTCTCCGTGTGGACAAATCTGAAAAGAGTCGAGCAAGCTGATATGCATCAGCTATTACGGTAGACCGAAGATGTGGCCTGCAACTGTTTTCCGTTAACGGCTTTTGTACTTGTACTCGTCCGGACTAATGTAGAATCTGGACCAGTCCTAGACAAGTCAGCCTACTTGTGACGTAAGCCCTATGTGCAGGAGTACGAAAATTGTACTCTGACATTCAAAGATACAAAAAACTGACAAAGTTTGAAACAGTTCCCCTAATGCTCAATAGATGGCACCATTATTGGAGCGGTTAAAAATGTATCGGCGAAAATGTTGATGTAGATTAAGCATAAAATATGCTTATAATTGATCATATCAGCGGTTTCCAGCTAAACACATTGTTGTTTTACAATATGAAAAATTGAATTCTATAATGCGGGTATATTTAGTACGATTGGCAACAATGACTATTATCTTCGCCATCTATTCATAGAAGTAATAACTAAAGAAGTCACACTTACTCCAACAAATTATTGATCACTGCCAATTAGTAAGGTAAGAAATTTTTGAACGCCAGTGTACAACTAGTGCCGTCGTCAAAGTGAAAGTCTAGCAAGTTCCAGTACAGTACGGGGAATTCATTGTAGAGGTACTGCGATGAAATATGTTTCTGGTGTAACAAATGAGTTAATATTAATGGTTTCTGTTCTATGCCAGGAAAACCTGTGCGCGGAAATTATTAAGCTGAATGGCACAAGTGAGTGTGGAATGGCAAAATAAATGAGTGGGGAATGGTAAAATAAATGAGTGGGGAATGGTAAAATAAATGAGTTGGGAATGTTAAAATAAATGAGTCGGGAATGACAAAATAAATGAGCGGGGAATGTTAAAATAAATGAGTGGGGAATGGTAAAACAAATGAATGGGAAATGACAAAATAAATGAACGGGAAATGGCAAAATAAATGAGCGAGAAATGGCAAAATAAATGAGTGGGGAATGGCAAAATAAATGAAAGGGAAATGGCAAAATGACAGTGGGAAATTGACAAAATAAATGAGTGGGGAATGGTAAAATAAATGAGTGGGGAATGGTAAAATAAATGAGTTGGGAATGGTAAAATAAATGAGTGGGGAATGGTAAAATAAATGAGTGGGGAATGGTAAAATAAATGAGTGGGGAATGGCAAAATAAATGTGTGGGGAATGGTAAAATACATGATTGGGGAATGGCAAAATAAATGAGTGGCAATGGTACAATAAATGAGTGGGAAATGATAAAATAAATGAGTGGGGAATGTCGAAATAAATGAGTGGGGAATGGTAAAACACATGATTGGGGAATGGCAAAATAAATGAGTGGCAATGGTACAATAAATGAGTGGGAAATGATAAAATAAATGAGTGGGGAATGGTAAAATAAATGAGTGGGGAATGGCAAAATAAATGAGTGGGGAATGGCAAAATAAATGAGTGGGAATGGTACAGTAAATGAGTGGGAAATGATAAAATAAATGAGTGGGAATGTCGAAATAAATGAGTGGGGAATGGCAAAATAAATGAGTGGGGAATGGTAAAATAAATGAGTGGGGAATGGTAAAATAAATGAGTGGGGAATGGTAAAATAAATGAGTGGGGAATGGTAAAATAAATGAGTGGGGAATGGCAAAATAAATGAGTGGCAATGGTACAGTAAATGAGTGGGAAATGATAAAATAAATGAGTGGGAATGTCGAAATAAATTAGTGGGGAATGGCAAAATAAGTGAGTGGGGAATGGCAAAATAAATGAGTGGGAAATGATAAAATAAATGAGTGGGGAATGTCGAAATAAATGAGTGGGGAATGGTAAAATAAATGAGTGGGGAATGGCAAAATAAATGAGTGGGGAGTGGTAAAATAAATGAGTGGGGAATGGTAAAATAAATGAGTGGGGAATGGCAAAATAAATGAGTGGGGAGTGGTAAAATAAATGAGTGGGAAATGATAAAATAAATGCGTGGGGAATGTCGAAATAAATGAGTGGGGAATGGTAAAATACATGATTGGGGAATGGCAAAATAAATGAGTGGCAATGGTACAATAAATGAGTAGGAAATGATAAAATAAATGAGTGGGGAATGTCGAAATAAATGAGTGGGGAATGGTAAAATACATGATTGGGGAATGGCAAAATAAATGAGTGGCAATGGTACAATAAATGAGTAGGAAATGATAAAAGAAATGAGTGGGGAATGTCGAAATAAATGAGTGGGGAATGGTAAAATACATGATTGGGGAATGGCAAAATAAATGAGTGGCAATGGTACAATAAATGAGTAGGAAATGATAAAATAAATGAGTGGGGAATGTCGAAATAAATGAGTGGGGAATGGTAAAATACATGATTGGGGAATGGCAAAATAAATGAGTGGCAATGGTACAATAAATTAGTGGGAAATGATAAAATAAATGAGTGGGAATGTCGAAATAAATGAGTTGGGAATGGCAAAATAAATGAGTGAGGAATGGCAAAATAAATGAGCGGGAATGGTAAAATAAATGAGTGGGGAATGTCGAAATAAATGAGTGGCAATGGTACAATAAATGAGTGGGAAATGATAAAATAAATGAGTGGGGAATGTCGAAATAAATGAGTGCGGAATGGTAAAATACATGAGTGGGGAATAGTAAAGAAATGAGCGGGGAATGGTAAAATAAATGAGTGGGGAATGTCGAAATAAATGAATGGGGAATGGCGAAATAAATGAGCGTAGATTAGGAAAATAATAAGAGTGGGGAAGGAGAAATGAAATAATGGAAGGAGATGAAGTAAGAAATGAGGAAAGGAAAGAAATATGGAAAGAAGAATATTAGTAATAAGGAATGTCATATACGCGTATGTTGATTTGTTGGTGGAATTACTGCTTTCAAGGAGTTTCATGCTTTGTTAAAAACTCATTCCTTTTATATACTTACTCTCAGTAATAGGAATGTATGGTGTCTTATATCCTACCGTTGCAATATTATGTTGAGCTTATCGTTGTCCCTCTGAAATCGCCACGCTTTACACATTAGTTTATCTATTACTCTTTTAAATTTCCATCAATGAATTAAGTTTGAATATTTTAGAGGTTTGATTTGCATTGAATGCAATGTGATAAAACTTAGTACTTCTCATAGGTGCAACATACAAGAGAGGTTTGAATGTGGTACACGACCTTAGGGTCTTTCTCCCACACCTAGCTTCCTTCTTCAAAGATATGAACTCTCAAGGGACCCGTGGTGAGGGAGATAGACTAGTCAAGAATTCTGTGTCTTGAATTTTCCATTCAAATGTAAATAAAACTCAGGGGAGCGAACACTAAACCCAAGGCACGTACGAGCAAGTTCCCATTACACTAGCGAAATATAGGTTTTGTGTGTTTTCCGTCTATGTCAAGGAAATTGTAAATAACAGAGTTCAAAATTTCTGAAGGAAAATAAAATTATTGTTGTTTCAACTTCTACGTAATAATATCAAACAATGTTGTATCGTTCTTTCTCTTAATGGCGCGGACTTTCATTATTCAAGGTTCCCACTCATGAATAATAGTACATTATGCAACGAGCCTATAATGATAGTAATTAAGACGCGAGTATGTTTGTTTATGAAACGAGCGCAAGCGAGTTTCATAATTTTCATACGAGCGTCTTAATTACGATTATAGGCAAGTTTCATACGACTTTTTATGCTCGACCATATTTCTAACTTGAAATTATTCAGAAGTATTCATTTTATTCGTATCTAACTGAAGATCGGAAGTGACCTTGTGCATCGCTCGTAAATTGTGAGATGTGCGCAGAAGCGAAAGTATTGATTTTTTCCGAGGATCAATGATGTCATTGACCTTGTTATAATCTACAGAATAACATGAACTAATTTTGTTATAACCTGGAAATTGATTTAGAATTGAAAAACGAGATGACAAATTGAATTTATTTGAATATTATTTACAATTAACGCTAATTATTATAGTAACAGAACATAACCTTCTGCGACAGTGTTAGATTTCCAGCCTCCGTGACGTTTCCCTCGTCTTTCGATTGCATATCCGAGAATAATCGAAAACCTGAACTTTAATGAACAGGTGTACTTTAATGACATGCATTAAAGGACTGCTACCAGGTGTATAATTACTACATTTCGGCATGGTCGAGCATAAAATCCTAGTTAAGTCTCTTCTCACATAAATTACTATTTGTTTGAAACATCTAAAAAAATAACCCCTTAAAATTAATTACATTACTCACAGAGAGATCCAGGAGAATCCTGTTCTAAACCTCTTATACATATCTTAAGCGACAATTCGATTCTCACGAAATAATACAGGGTGATTCAGAACACCCGTAACAGTAATTTATTTCGGAAACTAGTGCATGAAAATTTTCGAGACCAAAATATTTATAACTAAACCACATGTGAACTTTCACTAGAACTTGATTTCATCAATCAGCTCTAACAGAAACTAGGGTCAGTGGCGTATCACTTTAAAATTTCAAACGAGAGTAGGGACAAATAAGGTACCATTTGATAGAGCTCTTAAAAACAAACAACTTTCATAGGAAACGTTTTATTAATTCCTACTCTTTCAATGAGAAAACGTACAAAAAAGCAATGGGTAATTCGGACCACACGTAAGTCATTTATTTCGGGAACCAGTGCATGAAAATTTTCGAGACAAAACTATTTATTTATAACTAAACCATATGTGAACTTTCACTTGAGCTTCATTTCATCAATCAGCTTTAACAGGAAGTAGGGTCAGTGGCGTATCACTTTAAAATTTCAAATGAGATTCGAGTGAAATAAGGTACCATTTGATAGAGCTTTTCAAAACAAACAACTTTCATAGGAAACGTTTTTATTAATTCCTACTCTCTCAATGAGAAAACGTACGAAAAGGCAATGGGTAATTCGGACCACCTGTAAATCATTTATTTCGGGAACTAGTGCATGAAAATTTTCGAGACAAAAATATTTATAATTGAACCACATGTGAACTTTCACTTGAGCTTGATTTCATCAATCAACTCTAACAGGAAGTAGGGTCAGTGGCGTATCAGTTTAAAATTTCAAATGAGATTCGGGTCAAATAAGGTACCATTTGATAGAGCTCTTCAAAACAAACAACTTTCATAGGAAAAGTTTTTATTAATTCGTGCTCTTTCAATGAAAAAACTTACGAAAAGGCAATGGGTAATTCGGACCACCTGTAAGTCATTTATTTCGGGAAGTAGTGCATGAAAATTTTCGAGACAAAAATATTTATAATTGAACCACATGTGAACTTTCACTTGAGCTTGATTTCATCAATCAACTCTAACAGGAAGTAGGGTCAGTGGCGTATCAGTTTAAAATTTCAAATGAGATTCGGGTCAAATAAGGTACCATTTGATAGAGCTCTTCAAAACAAACAACTTTCATAGGAAAAGTTTTTATTAATTCGTACTCTTTCAATGAAAAAACTTACGAAAAGGCAATGGGTAATTCGGACCACCTGTAAGTCATTTATTTCGGGAACTAGTGCATGAAAATTTTCGAGACAAAAATATTTATAATTGAACCACATGTGAACTTTCACTTGAGCTTGATTTCATGAATCAACTCTAACAGGAAGTAGGGTCAGTGGTGTATCACTTTAAAATTTCAAATGAGAGTCGGGGTCAAATAGGATACCATTTGATAGAGCTCTTCAAAACAAACAACTTTCATAGGAAACGTTTTTATTAATTGCTACTCTGCCAGTCACTTGACCACGCCGAAGTATTAGGAGTCACTGACAGTGTTAGAAGAAGAGTACAGGTTGTGCTGCTCAGAACGGCAGACAGTTTGAACATTTATAAAACATTAATGGAATTGTCCAGTCTTTCAGCAACATGTCAACATTAATAATTGTGTTGTTTACATTTTCGTCTTGTAACATTTTTCAATATTGATGACATTGTCTTTTTGTACATTTTCTCATTGAAAGAGTAGGAATTGGTAAAAACGTTTCCTATGAAAGTTGTTTGTTTTGAAGAGCTCTATCAAATGGTACCATATTTGATCCATACTCCCATTTGAAATTTTAAAGTGATACGCCACTGACCCCACTTCCTCTTACAACTGATTGATGAAATTAAGCTCAAGTGAAAGTTCACATGTGGTTTAGTGATAAATATTTTTTTCTCGAAAATTTTAATGCACTAGTTTCCGAAATAAATGACTTACGGTGGTCTGAAACACCCTGTATATTATTATTATTATTATTATTATTATTATTATTATTAGTGTCCACACCTGTGGAGTAACGGTCAACGCGTCTGGCCGCGAAACCGGATGCTCCGGGTTCGAATCCCGGTCGGGGCAAGTTACCGGGTTGAAGTTTTTCCGGGGTTTTCCCTCAACCCAATAAGAGCAAATGCTGGGTAACTTTCGGTGTTGGACCCCAGACTCATTTCACAGGCATTATCACCTTCATGTCATTCAGACGCTAAATAACCTAGATGTTGATAAAGCGTCGTAATATAACCAATAAAATAAATAAAATAAAAAATATTATTATTTTATCACATGAATGGGCGAATCCAGAAATGCATATAGAGTGTTAGTTGGGAGGCCGGAGGAAAAATACCTTTGAGGAGGCCGAGGGGTAGATGGGAGGATAATATTAAAATGGATTTGAGGGAGGTGGGATATGATGATAGAGAATGGATTAATCTTGCACAGGATAGGGACTGATGGCGGGCTTATGTGAGGGCGGCAATGAACCTCGGGGTTCCTTAAAAGCCGTAAGTAAATAAGCAAGTATTATTTTATGAAGATCATCTATAAACACGGATGATGGCCATGAGAAGATAAAGTAGCGAACTTGAGTTTTTCTTCGTAGCCACAAATTCAATCGGGTTTAACGCTCCGCGGTTCGTGGTGGATATCTGCCATCCGCTGGGAACCCGGCCGTTCTTTGTGGGACAGAGAGGCTCGCTTCGTTAGCCGCGTCTCAACTTCTTGTGTTGTCCTGGCAACAAGCCACTTCAAACCGCGCGCCATTGTGAATATTGCATGCACAACTGCAACTTTTATTAAAGCGATTCTGTTAAACTTTATCTGCTGACATTGCCTTCTGGGCATTAGCACAGACTTGGGATTTATAATTTTTATAACAAGTGAAATACGTCGGCGTTTGGACGTTGTTTTTAGGATAGTGTTTTATTTACCGGCCAGGATATTACTGAGAAACATAATGCAGAATTCATATGTGCTAATATGTGTTAAATTTATGTAAAGGTCATTCATAACATGTGGCTTACACTTCACAGATTGATTCAGATTCTAGAGTAATAAAAACTATCATGATGATGATGATTATTATTATTATTAATATTATTATTATTATTATTATTGTTATTGTTATTACTGCTGCAGTTTATTTGCCAGACGTCAAGATCTTGATTATTTATTTTTGTAAAGTCATTACGGGAGATATTGATTGTGAATAATTCATAAGCAATATCAGTCTTTGTATTCCTGTTAAGGATTTAAGATTTCATAACATTTTTATAATAGAAATTCAAAATCTCTCTCTGGTCTGCAGATGTATAAAATATGCTAATTTGCATGGATTAAGCTTGGATCCATTTAATGTGTAGTATACACCTTTTGAGTTTGTCATGATATATCCTTACTTGTTATTATTGTCAGATATTGCTATTTATTTTGTTGCATTTGGTCAAAGATTAATGATGACTATTATATTCGCTGTATTCCATCTCATTGCCATTTTCTACCATTCATGCTCATCATCATTTGTTGTTTTGTTTTGTTCTGTATCGTGCTAAACTGTAATTGGCCTTGTGATGTTGTTTTGCACGTTAATATTCTAAATAAATAAATAAATAAATAAATGAATAAATAAATAAATGAATAATTATTTATTATTATTATTATTATTATTATTATTATTATAATTATTATTATCATCATTAGAACCCGGATGTTTGGCAAAATGCCTTTTTACTGGGTGGAAGTAAATCATTATTTTCATAGATATAAATGTGATTTCGGGTAAATCAAAGTGATAGAGCCAATTTTTATTTTGCCTATTTTGCCTTTTGAAGGTGTTTGTTACTAATAAATGCCTCTTTTGTAATTTTAAAGCAATATTTCTTGTTTACTTGCAATTTTCTAATTAATTGTAATGTAATGTGTATGAAATTTAATTATTTGAAACAATGACTAATTTTACTAACAATAGTAAATAAAAGTAATTTTTTTCGGTGCTTAATCTGCAAATAATCGTGCTTTAATACTATTGGTGTAATATGAATAATGATCGACAATCCACAGTTACAAATATAATATTGTCATGTCTTCACGATACCAACAATCAGCTTTATAATTTTAAATATTAAGCCCGTTCCCATAGAAGTTGTCACGTAGCATTTCCAATTGTTTGCTTTCATATTTTCAAATCTTACTGTTACAATTTTGTGCTATACGTGTTTATTATTGTAGGAGAAAGAAATTTGAGTGAGGAACAGTCAGTTATTGTCGGGTGACAGAAGGTATAAGATCGGTTAGCTAGAATGCCTAAATTCAGTAAACCATTGGAAAGTAAACTCCATGCTTACGTTAGTGAATTTGGTGCCCATGTGCTTTCAACCGATGGAACAGTTTTGTTATGTAAGGTTTGTGAAAAGACAGTTAATCACGAAAAAGAGTATTTTTATAAGTCAACATGTGCACTTATGAAATAAATATGTGAGTTATGTTGATATAATTTAAATTTATTCCTAAAATAGTCTATATTACGCCTTTTTAAAATTTATAATGCTTCTTTCAAAAATTATTCTGAATTTTTTATGTTTTTATTGCCTTTTTTTTGCCTAGATATTTTAACTGTTATAAATGCTTAAACATCCAGGCTCAAATTATTATTATTATTATTACTATTATTATTATTATTATTGTTATTATTATCATTATTGTTGTTATTATTATTATTATTATTATTATTGTTATTATTATTATTGTTATTATTATTGTTGTTATTATTATTGTTGTTATTATTATTATTGTTGTTATTATTATTATTATTATTATTGTTATTGTTATTATTATTGTTGTTATTATTATTATTGTTGTTATTATTGTTATTATTATTATTGTTATTACTATTGTTGTTATTATTATTGTTATTGTTATTGTTATTATTATTGCTATTATTGTTGTTGTTATTATTATTATTGTTGTTATTATTGTTGTTATTATTGTTATTATTATTGTTATTATTGTTATTATTATTATTGTTATTATTATTGTTATTATTGTTGTCGTTATTATTATTAATATTATTGTTATTATTATTGTTATTATTATTATTGTTATTATTGTTGTTATTATTATTATTGTTATTATTGTTGTTGTTATTATTATTGTTATTATTATTATTATTGTTATTATTGTTGTTATTATGATTATTGTTATTATTATTAGTGTTGTTGTTATTATTGTTGTTGTTATTATTATTGTTATTATTGTTGTTATTGTTATTATTGTTATTATTATTATTATTGTTATTATTGTTGTTATTATTATTATTGTTATTGTTGTTGTTATTGTTATTATTGTTATTATTATTATTATTATTGTTATTATTATTGTTGTTATTATTATTGTTATTGTTGTTGTTATTGTTATTGTTATTATTATTATTATTATTATTATTATTATTATTGTTATTATTATTATTGTTATTATTATTGTTGTTATTATTATTATTGTTATTATTATTGTTATTATTATTATTGATATTATTGTTATTATTATTATTATTGTTATTACTATTATTGTTATTATTATTGTTGTTATTATTATTATTGTTATTATTGTTGTTATTATTATTATTGTTATTATTGTTGTTATTATTATTATTGTTATTATTGTTATTATTATTATTATTATTATTATTGTTATTATTGTTGTTATTATTATTATTATTGTTATTGTTGTTGTTATTATTATTATTATTGTTATTATTATTGTTGTTATTATTATTATTGTTATTATTATTGTTATTATTATTATTGATATTATTGTTATTATTATTATTATTGTTATTACTATTATTGTTGTTATTATTGTTGTTGTTATTATTATTGTTGTTATTATTATTATTGTTATTATTGTTGTTATTATTATTATTGTTATTATTATTGTTGTTATTATTATTGTTATTATTGTTGTTATTATTATTATTGTTATTATTATTGTTATTATTATTATTGATATTATTGTTATTATTATTATTATTGTTATTACTATTATTGTTATTATTATTGTTGTTGTTATTATTATTAATATTATTGTTACGATTATTAATATTAATATTATTATTTGTTTCTATTATATTGGCACTGAAGATGTCCTGGTGCGAACGTGGACTGATATTGAATGAATTTCACAGGAATGCCCAACTGGAGCACGAATGACCCCGGAATCTCCCTGTAGCATCCCGCATATTCGTAATCAGGGCATATTCAACTGCGGAGGAATTCGGAGCTATCAGTGTTCCCATTCTGTAGATGAATTCCTTCACCTCTATGTGAGATCAATAACGCTATAACTCGAGGCGTCGTAACTAAAAACTTCCTACCCCATTATGAGCAGGTTGGCTAACTTGACGACAGAAAATTATCAGCTGTATAGAACGTTACTTTCGTAACATATGATAAGTGTAAGAAATTAAGTCTGTAATGAGCCATTCTTTTATTTCTTATTGCACATTGAAAGATAATACATAATATTTAATTACCGGCGATTGTAACTATAGCAACTGATAGTGTGAAATCACGTTATAGAACACTAAAATTGTGAATTCTCTCAAACAAATGAGTATCATCTGATGTTAATCACTTATACAAAATAAATGTGGTAACATAAATTAAATTATTAAATTTTTAAAATTTGTTCTGCATATTTCTAACATTAATTTACAGTTTCTTTTTTGAATTGATTAGGATTCTGATATTTTAAATCCAAGTTTTGAACGGCTATCAATATGATGATACTACTTACTTACTTACTGGCTTTTAAGGAACCCGGAGGTTCATTGCCGCCCTAACATAAGCTCGCCATTGATCCCTATCCTGAGCAAGATTAATCCATTATCCATCATCATATCCCACCTCACTCAAATCCATTTTAATATTATCTTCCCATCTACGTCTCGGCCTTCCTAAAGGTCATTTTCCCTCCGGCCTCCCAACTAACACTCTATATGCGTTTCTGGATTCGCCCATACGTGCTATATGCCCTGCCCATCTCAAACGTCTGGATTTAATGTTCCTAATTATGTCAGGTGAAGAATACAATGCGTGCAGTTCTGTGTTATGTAACTTTATCCATTCTCCTGTAACTTCAACCCTCTTAGCTCCAAATATTTTCCTAAGCACCTTATTCTCAAACACCCTTAACCTATGTTCCTCTCTCTCAAAGTGAGAGTCCAAGTTTCACAACCATACAGAACAACCTGTAATATAATTGTTTTATACATTCTAACTTTCAGATTTTTCGACAGCAGACTGGATGATAAAAGCTTCTCAGCCGAATAATAACAGGCATTTCCCATATTTATTCTGTGTTTTATTTCGTCCCGAGTATCATTTATATTTGTTACTGTTGCTCCCAGATATTTGAACTTCTCCACCTCTTCAAAAGATAAATTTCCAATTTTTATATTTCCATTTCGTACAATATTCTCGTCATGAGACATAATCATATAATGATGATACTACTATCAAAATAATTATTATTAATTATAAAGTGGAATTTGGCTTCTAGAAGCGAAAAGGTACGAGAGATGCAATTTGACTGCTGTCATCAATCTCGAAAAATATCTAGAGAAAAATAACAAAAAAGTGTATGTGGTATTTGTTGTCGTTGAAAAGGATTTGAAAGAGTAAATTACCTACAATAAACGTACGGAGATTCTGAAGAAAATTTGTGTGGATCTGAAAGAGAGGAAACGATTTAATATCAGAATAGGAGAAGAAATAGCATATCTAACGTTAATGCGAGCATTCATGGAATACGGAACTACATGTTGGGGTCCCTATAGGATATATCAGATAAATTCCTTACAAAGAATCCAGTATAGGGTAGCTAAATGTGTTAAAGGGAAAAGAATGATACGATAATAGAACTTAAATTGGAAACATTGGAAAACAGACGTTTAAAAACTAGAATAACGTCATTGTACAAGTGAAAAAGCAATAAGAACAATGACTGTTTGGTATTTTGAGTTCAGATGTTATAGATTTATTGGGTGTTTAAACCCTATCCATGATACAAGTTACAAGATAAATTTGTTGACTATTCGGTCACATGGTTTAGTGAATCCTTGTCGCTAGGGTAACCACATGTGAGTTTGTTTCATCTCCTAGCACAGGCCTGCAGAACTGTAGCTCTTGAGAGCGACTGCTATACTCCCCTTTCTTACCCCACCCAGCTCTTCTACCAGTGCGGTCATGACGTTCTAGTTACGCTCAGCTGCATCAACATTCATTCTCGCGGCGGCAGGTATACAATACGTTATCAAGAATTACAAATGAACAGATAATAAAATTTTTAGGAACATACCTTTAGAAAATAAGAGAAAAATGAATGAGGGAAATAAATAAATTAAAAGACATGTAAACTAAATTTTAAAATGTACGTGTGCATATAATGTAAAAAGGTCTCCCTATGTATACATCGTCCTATTACTAGTAAAGCCGATTAAATCCACTTTTTGTGTATAATAAGTTAAGTACAGTCCCCGACATGTCTTTCCGTGCTCTGTATTTTACTAAAATGAAATAAGTCGGAAATGTTGCATGCAAGTAACAAACCAATTACTTTATTTGAAGAATTTATTGTGACAGCGACGTGAGATTCGAACTCACGACCAGCGTCCCGCAAGAAAGCAGATCGCGCGGGGACGGCGCGCGGCGGAGAGAAGTAAGGGGAAACGGCCTACGCGGCGAGAGAGTGGAGAGAGAGTGCGCGCGCATCTGGTGCTGGTAGAGAGGAGAGGGCTCTGGATTTTTCTGGAGTGCCATCTCTAGAGACGCGTGGAACTTTCGAGGCTACGTCGCTGTGGTTATAAATTACGGACGCGAAGGAACGACAGCAGTTTCCAGTTGATTAGTCAGCCAGTCAGTGAGAAAGCCAGAGCAAGCAAGCCAGTCTTGTGTACCGGAGTTCGACTCGAGTGTGCGTCCGCAACTGTATCAGCATCCGAAGGCCTGAGTTCGAGTGCAGTGGATCGCAGTTGGAGGGACCTGAGTTCGAGTGCAGTGGACCGCAGTTGGAGGGACCTGAGTTCGAGTACAGTGGACTGTCTCTGAAGGTCTGTGGTTCGAGATACTGTGAACTCGAGTGACTGAGCTAGAAGAACTGTGAACTGAGAACTGATAGTTGTGATTTGTAAATAGTGCTTTGTAAATATTAGTTAAGATTAACAGTTCATTGTTGTTCGTACTAGTCCAGGTAAATTGTCATTGTCGTCGGTGGAGTGCTATAACGAATACTGTGTTGAGTGAAAATCCAATTGTTGACGAGAGCGTTTAAGGCGAATTGTAGAAAGGAATAATTGTTGGAAGAATAAAATTCCATTCTTGTGAGTGAAATAAATTTACATTATTATGATTTTTCGTGCATTAATAAAGTTTTAATTCCTGTTTTTACAAAACTTGTATTACTGATATTAACTGGTTTTACTAGTAATAGGACGATAAATAAATTGTACGTTAATGAGTGAATGATAGCTATATGACCGGATGTCAATGCTGTCATTCAACATTGTAACGCACTGCAGCCAAATAAATAAATAAATAAATAAATAAATAAATAAATAAATAAATAAATAAATAAGTTAATAAATAAATAAATAAGTTAATAAATAAGTTAATAAATAAATAAATAAATAAATAAATAAGTTAATAAATAAATAAATAAGTAACTAAATAAGTAAATAAATAAATAAGTAAATAAATAAGTAAATAAATAAGTAAAAAGTACATAAGTAAGTAGATAAGAAAATAAGTAAATAAGTAAAAAAACAAACAAACAAATAAAACGCGTACTGCAGTTTAAAGAGAACTGGAACATGGCAAAATCTAAACCCTGAAGGAATACTGCTTCCAAAGGAAATGGGAATATGATTATTTTGTTCTCGAAGACGAAAGAATTGCTTGTTTACTGTGTCCCATCCAATTTATTTCCACTCGTCATTTCAATATTAAACCAAATTTCAACAAAGTCCATATTGATAATTATGGAATGCACAAACTTTCGGGTAAGTTCATTATTACGAACTGTATATTGATTATTTATTTATACATTGTAAAATTAAGGACGTCACTCGTTGTGTTCATTTTGAATTGAATTATTAGTAGTGACTTTCAAGGTTCATTACTTAAATGCTATAAATTTATGTTTCAGTAGGTGATGATAGGAGGAAAGTTTTCGAAAATCTAAAGCATGTTAGGTGCAAAGAAATCTCAAAGAAACTACCGACAGGAAATCTAGCATAATTGTAAACCTTGAAACGAGATAATGCATTATAAAAACAATGAATTTATTACAATCCTTTTGAAAATTACATGCCACCACTGATGGAACTTTGACGACAAGAGAAGGTATATAACCCTACGCGGAAATCGATCATCCCAATAGGGATATCCTGAACTAGAACCAACAGATAGCGCGCGTGTACTTTGAGGGATGCGCTTTGCGTGTGCATTTGTTTTTCGGTATATAAACATTGAGGATATACGTAGTGTATTAGTACATTAAATACTCTTAAAAACTACTCAAAATGCCATATTTTTGTTGTGTTCCTCTGTGTAAAAACCAAAAAAACCCTTCTGTCTTCATTAGATCCCGAAATATTTGAATATATGGTTTAAACCAAAAAAATTCAACTAATTAAATTGCGCCTCGAAAGTGCTAGCTGTTAAATAAAAATGACTACTTCAAGTAATGAATTGTTGCCTACAGTGTCATTTTGGAAGAGGAAAAAGAAAAATTAATAAAAACATATGCAACCTCGACAGCAAAGCTATGTTAGCTTAGATTATTTTCAGTACTTCTAGGAGTCTCTGAAGTTTACGCCTACAGTGAACTCTCGATTAACTGAGATGTTTATGATCCAGAACGATCCATAGTGAAATCCATTTCGTGAATAATGTTTTTAATGTGCTGTAGATTAATTAATTATTAAAACTATGTTCTTACTTTAAATTTTCAAAATCGTCCTACATAGTATTCAAAACTGCATGCTCTTAACCTAAAAAAAAAAAAAAACAGGAATAATCCTGATACTAACATCTTATCAAACATTACATTTGATCTTCTGCAACTAGAGAAAAAATACGAGGAATTCAATTTCGATAGTCCCTTCTTATAAAAAAACATTTGTGGCTGCATATCCTGTTTTTAACGTACGGTACTTACAATACTAACGATTAAAGAGATAATATTCACCTTCGACAAAGTTCCTATTTTATTTATTTTTTTATTCGTGAACCTCGTTCACAAAGTTCTCGTTTATGTTCGTGAATATTCAATTTACTCCTATCTATTGCTCAATATCATACAAGTTTAGGGTATTATTTATTGTAAATTAAATTAAATTATGAGGTAAGAAAATACTGAATTATATTAAATTATACTAGGTTATACAAAATAATCTATACTAATAATAAATCTGTAACCGAAATTTTTCTGGTAATTTTCGATTTTCCAAAAATAATTGGTCCTAACATATATAATTAACCGCCCTGAAACCGAAAATCGCTTTTTTGAAATTTTTGTTTGTATGTCTGTCTGTCTATCTGTATGTTTGTTACCTTTTCACGCGATAATAGCTGAACGGATTTCGATGAAAATTGGAATATAAATTAACTTAGATTATAGGCTATATGGCATTCAAAATACATTATTTAAAAGAGGTGTTATAAGGGGGCCTGAATTAAATAAATCGAAATATCTCGCTTATTATTGATTTTTATGAAAAATGTTACATAATACAAATTGCTTTAAACATCATTTCCGATAAGTTTTATTCTTTGAAAATTTTTGATAGGACTGATATTTAATGAGATAAATGAGTTTTAAAATTAAAATAACTGCCATCTAAGGCCGTGTAATGAATTAAAAAAATTACTTCGTCTATAAGGGGCCTTGGACAGCAACAATCGAAAGCTATGAAAGATAGCCTACAGATAATGTTTCTGCGTTTCTATGAAGTAATATCAGAAGCTTAATTAATCGATTTGTATAATTAATTATTAATTCACCATTGGAAAGTGTAGTTTCTCTAGATAGACATAATGCTATAATATTATCACAGTAACTTCTGAGTGAATCGAGGACAGGTAAGATTAAAATAGCTTCTTATGCACAGAAAACTTGATAGGCTATTCTGTACATTCGTTTCCTGTATTTCCTAAACTAATTTTTATGACCAAATGAGTGGTCTCTGGATCAAAATGATCGCATTTTAATTTTTTAATTAAATTTAAATTAAGTAACATAATAAACGATTTATCCTTCTATCAAACACGAATGTTCCCTGGATCAAATGTCCTATTTTAATTATATAATTACTTTATATTTATTTCTAACGGGTGCAGCGGACCGCACGGGTACGGCTAGTTATAAATATAATTATGACACAAACAGGAAACCAACAAGTAGGAGAACGTAATCAACTGTAGCATATGATATAATATAGTCCTACAATTTGTTTGTGCCGCATGGAACACCTCTGCCATCTAACGGTAAAACTTTGTATAAGATATCCCTATAGAAGCGGAGTGAAGCTGACGTCATATTTCCCCTCCTTACGAGTTCTGCAGGCCTGTACTAGCCTTGCCATCTGTGATATGGTACATTTTATGAAAAAAAGGTTACTCACATCATCAGTTCTGACAGAGGAACATTCAACATGTGTTCAGTTTCTTTTACTATAGCAACCTGACATTGACATTCTGTTGTTTTCTTTTCCTTGTAGTAGGGGTTGACAGCGGATAGTTAGCAACTTCATGCTTGCTAATGAAATCAAAGAGAAGGGTGAAAGTTGTCAGAAATTTCCAGTCTACATCAAGGCCTACAAGGAAGATGCGAAGGTGCAAAGGCCTGGGTCGAAGGAAATAGATTTCCTGCACTTTGCACCTTGGGCAAGAAGTTTCTGTGAATTGCTGCGAGAAAGTTCCGAGGCGGAGCGCAGGGATGGGACGGGGAGGGGGCTGCTCCAAGTTTAATATTGTCGACTTAGCATCTCGCGATGTGTAAAAGGTTGGGAAAACTTGACTGTCGACTTTGAGATCTACAGACGTCCCATTTGCAATTGATTGATTCACAAAATGCATACTCAACATCAGACATCGAGAATCAGAGCAGGTGCTGTAATGTGGGGAAAGCATGTTATGTTGGTTATTTAACGACGCTGTCTTATCTACTGGACTACTTATCGTCAATGGAATTGGTGATAAAGCAAACTATTGACATGTTACCTGATATTTTGTGCGAGATCGTGCGTATTTGCTTGTTTTCCGCACAGAACCAATACGCGGTAAGTGTGAAATACCACATTCAGTATTCCCAACGTAACACACATAACAATTTCCCTCTTCTTACCGCTTAAGCGCGACATTCATTTTACTGCTTTAGGCTTTTAACATATTATTTTTAGAGACGTTTAACATAGTAATAATTATAAATTGAAACTTACCACTGCAATTTCACCTAAATTGCAATGTTAATTATTGTTTTTAAATATTAGCAAAAATTAAGTAAAGTCTACTACTCCACGAAACTTACTGCATTCCTGATACAAGTAACATTAAGGAAGCCGTGAAAAAATCAACAAGATTCCAGATGCCGATGTTATTACTGCAATATGTTATACGGTATAAATAATATTGTAAAAATATTAAAATGAAAAATAAATCATTACATAACCTTACCGTTTGTTTTAAGTTCGCATTTATAGACTGGGGGAAAAAAAGACAGACGTATAACACGGCCTGCTGGAGTATAGTAAACACAGAAAACATTTTACAGCAACAATGTTGAAGAAAGATATTTTGGTGTTCCGAAGTTGGCGTCATTAAACAGAAACCAACATGGAGATTTCATTGCAACTAATTAGAAATTCGTCTTTCAGGTATGTAATAAACGATCTTCGCACAAAATAATGTACGATACACGAGCGGTATGTTTGTTTTCATGTTCTCGGAAATTAAAAAAGCTCAACTACGTTTCGCTTTTTCAATCTTTTCCTCGAACATGAAAACGTCAACATACCGCTCTTGTAACGTATATTACTATTCCGTACGGTTAGGAAAAACCTCGGAAAAAAGCCGACTGGGCAGTCATTTCAACAGGGAATCGATCCCACGCCCAATTGCAACTCCTAATCGTAACTGCGTTAACATCTGAGGATTTTTAAATATTTAATATAACTTTTTTGTTAAGATATATTTTCAATATATTTCGGCTTTGATGTTTGAACTTTTATTCTGTGTTTTAACATTTATGATTTCAAATTTAAACAATTATAAGCTATTTGTCTGTATCTCCATTTATTTTCCACTTCATATCCATTTACTGCACAGTTATGTATCTGCTCTGTTCTTATACGCAGAAATAAAGTAACTTAATTTATAAATATTTTTATATTTTGGTATTAATTTTTTAATAGTTATTTTACGACGCTTTTTCGACTGCTATGGTTATCTAGCGTCTGAATGAGAATAAGGTGATAATGCCAGCGAAATGAGTCCAGGGTTCAGCGCTGAATGTTACCCAGCATTTGCTCTTAATGGGTTGAGGGAAAACCCCGGAAAAACCCTCAACAGCTAACTTGTCCCAATCAGGATTTTAACCCGAATCCGCTCGTTTCACGGTCAAGCATGCTAACCGTTTCTCCACAGCGGTGAAATTTTTGTATCAAAAATCAGTATTACTCTATACGTGAACATTGTAATTCTATTTAACCTACGCATGTTTACGTCTTGAAATACATGAATGAATAAAGTAAATAATTAGACGGGCGAGTGAATGAATGCATAAATACATAAATAAAAATAAACACACATATAAAAAAATAAATCTATAAACAAATAAATAAACATAAATAAACAAAAAAATAAAAATAGATACGTAAACAAATAAATAAATAAACTCACAAACAATTAAGTTAATGAGTGAATAAATGATTGACAAATAATAAGTAAATGAATAAATAAATAAATACACAATAAATGAATAAATAAAAAATAGACGGACGAATAAATGAATGAATAAATAGACGCACAAGTAAATACACAAATATAATAAAAATAAATGAAAATAAACAAACAAGTAAATAAAAATAAGTATATAAACAAATAAATAAACATAAATAAACAAAAAAATTAAAGTAAATACGTAACAAATAAATAAATTAACAATTAAGTGAATGAGTGAGTAAATGATTGACAAATAAATAAATAAATAAATAAATAAATAGATACACAAGTAAATAAGCAAATACGTAAATAAATTGCAAATAAACAATGTAATTCATAAAAATAAATATATAAACAAATAAATAAACATAAAAATAAAAATAAATATGTAAACAAATAAATAAATAAACTTAAACAACACTCTATATGCATTTCTGGATTCGCCCATAAGTGCTACATGTCCTGCCCATCTCAAACGTCTGGATTTAATGTTCCTAATTATGTCGGGTGAAGAAATCAATGCGTGCAGTTCTATGTGAATATATGAGAAATAAATAAATAGACGGACGGATGAATGAATAAATAAACATACAAGTAAATACACAAATATATAAATAAATGAAAATAAACAGAGAAATAAATAGAAATAAATATATAAACAAATAAATAAACATAAAAATAAAATTAAATACGTAAATGAATAAGTAAGTAAATAAACAATTAACTGAATGAGTGAATAAATGATGGACAAGTAAATAAATAAATAGAGGGACGAATGAATGAATGAATAAATACACAAGTAAATAGGCAAATATATAAATTAATGCAAATATACAATCCAGTAAATAAAATAAATATATAAAGAAATAAATAGACATAAAAATAAAAATAAAAACGTAAACAAATGCATAAATAAACATAAATAAATAAGTGAATGAGTGAGTAAATGTTTGACAAATAAGTGATTAAATAAATAAATAAATAAATAAATAGACGGACGAATGACTGAATAATTGCACAAGTAAATAAACAAATACATAAATAAATGCAAAGAAACACTCAACTGAATAAAAATAAATAAATAAATATAAGCAAATAAATATAAATAATAAAAATAAAAATAAATACGTAAATAATTAAATAAATGAATAAACAATTAAGTGAATGTGAGTAAATGTTTGACAAGTAAGTGAATGAAGAAATAAATAAATGAGTAAATAAATAAATAAATACTCAGTAACCAAAATGTATTAAACTTATTACTAATACAGTACCTGTATTTCTATTTGGACACATTAAAATGCACCCTGTTATGGAACTCTGCTCATTTTGGTGAATAGTCATTAGCTAACTAAATTATATGACTGGCTCTCCGGAGATTTGATCCCATTTCCTTTGATGAGAATCCGAACACAAACTTCCGATTGGAGGAAACTGGACAACAATTGTGTGGCTCAAATGAGCCAGAAGATTAAAAGGAAATGTCCGACCGCAGACTCAATCACCTGCCCCGTGGTTGCTGGGGCAATGAGGGCCACGTTTAACACGACTTCGGTGCGGTCCCCTGAGACCAATCCCCCTTTGTTCGATCTCTGCTTTCCCCACCTGGTCTGTTAACATTTCCCGATCCTAAACAAAATCCGACAGCATTGTTTTTCCTATTGAATGGCAAGCACTACACGAAATCCCTGGTTGCAGACGTGTTTACTAAACCAACACCTGCCAATTAACAGCTGCTGTATTCAGCCTTGTTCTAGAGGCGAGAGTCAATTTATTAGAGAACTTTACAAAAAAGAAATAAAACTCGTCAAGTAAACACACTCTGTATGAATGTGATTGTGAGTCCCCTAAAAACGTTCTTCTTCAGCGATTGCTTGCAGTGGCCATTCTGTGTCATCCTAAAAACGTACATTGTAACCAAAAGTTTGTACAGGGACATCACTTTATTTTTACCAACATTTTTAACATTAACCTGGCTATACTCGGAAACACTGTTGCCCCCTTCCATTACAGGAGTTTGATGTTACTAGTGCAATATGTAAACAAATCATTTTACTAGGTATAGGAGGAGAGAAAAGTAGTGTATCCATTTATGTTGTAGGGAAATACGATATTACGATTTTCAGTTTGATCATCACTTTTACGGAATTTATCAAAATACAGTAGAGTAGTAACACTTTTTTTCAAAAACTCAAATTTTCAGGCGGCTATGTTCGTTATGTAATGTCTACTTTATTTAGCATATTAATTATTGATGTTATCATACAATATAGAGAGTGCATTTTAATTGAGGGGCTCATAAGTAAAGGGCTGTAAGTGCACTTAAGTTACTTTTGAGAAAATGGGGTTTAAATATTTAAGCTCTCGTAAAATCGGTGAAATTTTTATCTAAATTTTGATGTGTGATGCGATTAAAATATCCCTTTGCCACTAAAATTTTAAGATACTTTTTCTTACACTGGATGCACTTAACTCATGTTATTACAAATGTCAGTAGCATTCCTTTGCTTCTAGCCACCTTAATTAAAAAAAAAGCTAATCTGAATTTTTAAACAAGTTGCTGAAAATGGTTTCCGTTCATTACAATGCAGGCTTCAATTCTTTACGCATATTATTAAAACATTTTGAAGCATATTCTCTGAAATTGAATTTATCGTTCCTTGAATATAATTTTTAGTACGATATTATTAATATAGGTTCTTTCTTCTATAGAAAACGCAATCATATTTATGAAACACACTATACACTGCAGTGTTTACTTCACTGCTTGAAGACTTCGAATGCAACAGCGGCCGTAAGTTTGTGTGTCTGCCGGGAGAAAGGACATTAGTGAAGGGGTGGGAGTGAAGTACATTCAGAAATGCAGGTACAATAAAAATGCAAGTAAAAATAAAATGATGTCCCTGTATTTCTGCGTTTACTATAATCGCGACGCTGTTATTCCCGACGTGACTCCTCCTTTTTGCTTACGTCTTAGGAAGTGAAGGCTCTATAAAGTCTGGGTATCGTTCGCCATTTTGTTCTTTCGTTGCCGAGCTACCATACGAGGGATCTATTTGCCGCACCGTTAAACATTATCATGTCGTATCTCCTATAATAAATCAAACACACTGTAATTCAGCAAATAATTGAGCGGCAAATAACGTCTTCGTGTGCTTTCTGCGAACGCCAACGAAAGAGCCAAAATGGCGAGCGATTATATTAAGTATTTATCGAGCCTTAAGAAATGAATAACGTCTTCCTCAGCAAATCACAAGACGCACACGTTTAAATGTAGTCGACCTGCAACTCGATTGGCTGCCGGAAATTAGAGCGACGGGACTATACCTTCATGTACAGTAGTGGCAAAAGAAAAACCGGACCGGCCCTTGTAGCTAATTACAGAGCCTTATTCACTCCAGAGCACGATATACTGGTAACTAAGACTTTCGTGGTTCGAATCCTTCCTGGGAAGGAAACTTGTTTTTTGTTCCTTATTCAAATTTATTCCCAATACTTTTCGATTGATGGTAAAATTCATGTTCTGGGAATAATAAGTTAATTAAGTAGTAAAATATCGCTGCAATCGAAAAGTATTTGGAATAAATTTGAATAAGGAACAAAACAAGTTTCCTTCCCAGGCAGGTTTCGAACCACGAAAGTCTTAGTTACCAGTCTATCGTGCTCTGGAGTGAACAAGGCTATGAAATCAGCTACAAGGGTCGGTCCGTTTTTTTTTTTTGCCACTACTGTACATTGAAATATTTTGTTATATTGCTTAGTGTCAGCTTCCATATTTTGCGGAGTTAACATAGCTCAACGAAACAAAAGCGAAATAGTAAGAACGAATGCCTGCACTTTGAAAAAATTTAACATTCAGATTTACAATTTATAATCATATATTGTTATTGCCCACATCTGCGGAGTAACGGTGAGCGCGTCTGGCCGCGAAACCAGGTGGCCAGGGATCGAATCCCGGTCGGGGCAAGTTACCTGGTTGAGGTTTTTTCCGGGGTTTTCCCTCAACCCAATGAATAAATACTGGGTAACTTTCGGTGCTGGACCCCGGCCTCATTTCACCGGCATTATCACCTTCATTTCATTCAGACGCTAAATAGCCTAGATGTTGATACAACGTCGTAAAATAACCCAGTAAAAAATCACCTTCATTTCATTCAGACGCTAAATAACCTAGATGTTGATACAGCGTCGTAAAATAACCTAGAAAAAAATCACCTTCATTTCATTCAGACGCTAAATAACCTAGATGTTGATACAGAGTCGTAAAATAACCCAATAAAATAAAATAAAAATATATAGTTATTAAGAATAATAAATTTTTACCGGATCACAAAATCAAATAACATCTCTCTGAATAAAAGGGTTTATATAAGTAACCATGGATACTCGTTGCTTTCATGTCAAAGGCTCCTGGATCTGAAGTGTTGAAAGTTACATTTTGACATCCTACGTAGGAAAATAGCAGCGAAATATTCCATCAACTATTTCGACGTTCTTACAATATATTTACTCGTATTTGTGTAGCATAAAGATATTTTCGGCGAAAGATACCTGGAGAAAAATAAAGAAGTGTATATAGTATTTGTAGACTTAGGAAAGGTGTTTGACAGAGTGGATTGGAATTAAATGATGCGGATCTTACAGGAAATTGGTGTGGATTAGAAAGAGAGGAGGCTGTTCAGTATCCTTTATATATGAAACAACGAGTCAAAGTCAGGATAGGAGAAGAAATGTCAGAAGGAAGTGATGTAGAGAGAGGAGTACGACAAGGATATCTTTTATTACCTACCCTGTTCAACATCTACTTGGAGGATTTAGTGAAGAACTGTTTCCTGAACATGGGAGGAGTGATAGTAGGAGGAAAAAGAATAAAGTGTATAAGATTTTCTGATGATATGGCGTTGTTAGCAGAAGAGGAGATGATACTAAGGGATATGCTACTGGAGCTAAATAACAGCTGTTAGCAGTATGGAATGAAGATAAATGCCAACAAGACGAAGACCGTGGTCGTAGGAAGAAAAGTACAGAAGATAAACTTTCGAATTCTAATTGAGGCAGTAGAGCAAGTGGACAGCTTCAAATACTTGGGGTGTACTATAAGCAGTAACATGAGCTGCTGCCAGGAAGTAAAAGGGAGAGTAGCAATGGCAAAGGAAGATTTAATAGAAAAAGGACCTCTGGAGAAAGAACTAAGGAAGAGACTAGTGAAGTGCTTTGTGTGGAGTGTGGCATTGTATGGGGCAGAAACATGGACATTACGACGAAGTGAAGAGAAACGACTAGAAGCATTTGAAATGTGGATATGGAGAAGAATGTAGCCTCTTGGACTGTAAAATATTGAAAGTTGTATTTTCATATTCATTACATAAAATTGTAGCAGGAAATACTTCATAAACTGTTCCAGTATTCTTGTATGTTTAGATCTGCTTGTGGCATATATTTGATTGGCATATAGACTTCAAATTAAATTTTGATGTTTTTTATATCAACATTTTCGAACTACTCCTTGCTGGATGTATGGGTTCATATAAAAAATAACCATGACTACTAATTTTTACTTAGAACTGAATCATGCCTGATACTACAGGCCTGTTAAAGTGTTAGAAGTTGAATCTCATATTTTTTACGTAAAAAATAGCAGCGAATACATAAACTATTTCTACGTTCTTATACGTTTAGAATTGTTTGTGATATGCATTTGAGTGTCATATACATTCCCTTGATTAAAACACTGTCCTTCTGATATATGAAAAAATATATTTTTACGATTAAAAACTTATTTATATATATTTTTTTAATTCATAATGGTGGTAGTTCACTGTGCAGCGATGAAGCATTTCCCTCATAACTCATAAACTTGTTAACTTTTTCATGTTCTCTCTCTTTTATTTTATTGCTGAAACTCATGTTTACAATATCATGCTCTTTCAACTACATTCCTTAATAAACAATATTTTTTTTTATATTGTGTTAAAAGAAAATATTGATATTTGACCATTTTTTAAAAATGATTTTATTTTTTATCAGACAATCTATTAAAGGTAGAGATCTTGCATCATATTGTAGTTATGACATGCATAAATACACACAAAAAATTTCATCACAGAATGTTGGATAGTTTTTGAGGTATGTGGGAAACGCCTCGTCACTGCACAGTGAACTAAATTTAAAAAAATATATATGTAAATATTTTTTTTTTTAACTTGTAAAAATATTTTTGTAATATAGCAGAAGGACAGTGTTTTACACATACTAAGTTTCATTGTTGTACAAGACACAGTAATGGAGAAAAAATTTTTGAATATTTCCAAAATTTTATTGCTGTAAGCTGTACCTAACCCCTTAAATTCTTAATTTTTTTAAATAGAAAAAATTGTCGAAAAATCTGTCCGAATGTAGGAGTTTATAAAACAAAAATGAGTATCGTTGTTTCTAAATTGAGAACCTAACATTCTAAATGTACTAACGTTCTGAAATAATGATGAAAAACATTCTGCGAAATGCATATTGAGATATCTATAACACAGTCTTTTGGCGCACGATTGTGTCACGACAAGCGCAATTTAGTATGATATTCTCATAGGGATTTTCCTCCCTTTAATTGAATAAAATTAAATTAAAAAAATTGGCACTTAGAATATTTAGAATGTTAGGTCTTTAATCTGGATCGTGTCTGAGATTCAAGGACTTCAAACTTCTGAAAATTGTATTTTTATTTTCATTACGTAAAAACATACTAGTGAGTAACATTTCATGCAATATCTCGATATTCTTACATGTTCTAAACCTGGTTGAGTATTACATAGAACCTCGATTAATTAATTATTTTTTTGCAGACAATATTTACGAATATCTCTGTGGACATAGGGGCTCATAGAACAAGCAACCATAAATATATAGTTATTATTCCTAAGTACTGAATCATGTTCGACTCTCCCAGAGGTACTAAATTATTCATATGTTTCATGTCCTGTGGACAACAGTTTTGCGTCAAGATTGATTTGTTAGACATAGATTATTTATAGTGTTCTTGTATAAGCGAGTGAAATCCTGTCTTAGTTCCAATAACTACAACTCTATTGCATTATTCAATATATCAATTTTAACCCCTCCTGCAAACGAAAATATTCACTTGTGAAGAAATTTGCCTGACGTTAGTCTCAGGTACGCTATACAGGGTGTAGAGTGGATCGGGGGAAATTGCCTAACTTTTTCTTTGATTGAATATTTAAGATAATGTTAATTTAGTTTCAAATTTCATATTGAAATATCAAAGTCTGGAAGGTATTTTGAAGTTATATTTTTGGTACAAAACAGAAAACATTAATTACCTTGTTTATAGATACAGGTTTTCTTCTTACCTGCACTATAGGCATTTTCCCCCGATAGTCGAGTAAGATGGCACATATAATTAACACTTTTACTAGGTAATATATGTATTTTACCTGAACTTGGTTTGATACATGTATATAATAAAAATGACAATCTAAAGCTCATGGACACTTTCTCACTCGTTCATCCCTACTTAGCAACACAGTAATTGCACAGATTTTATTGCCGTGTGCAAGACTCGTGAAATCACTTCTTGCACACAATGAATTCAATACAGTACATTTTTTGTCATCATTCTTTTCTAGGCGTATTTTAAGGGTACGGTAAGGAATCCTGCATGCTTGCGATGCTCTAAAACAGTTCATACCCCTTTTTCTAACAAGTTCCACAGCAAGGTGAAGACTGTCCTCAATCCACTTACTTCTATTAGAGGATCGTATGTAATGTTTACACATTCCCTGCAATAAAACAAGAAATAAAACTCTTCCAACAAGTTGCCATCTTACCCCCAAAAAAGTGAGCATCTTCCCCAAGTAGCGGGGTAAGATGCCTAGTGCTATGATGCAACTTAAGATGGCGGAACAAGGTCGTTGGTTGTTAACAATACAAACTTTAGAACCTTTACTACAATATCCATTACAAAGGTTTGACAGTTATTACGAATTCAAGGATATATTAAAATTTCAACATACCTTTGCACTTATTTTATAGCAGAAAAATGAGCTGTTTTTTTTTGCGTTTCTTCTTTTCACAACAAGAACACGTGAGAAAATGAGTTAGCTTCCACTTTACAGACATTCAACTGTCTCAGTGATCATGAAGACATGTTGGTGTGGCGTTCTCTCTTGGAAGAATGTGAAACTACAAAGAAATAAGCATCTTCCTCCGATAGTCATCTCTCCCCGATTCACTCTATATGAACTACCCTCCCCAAAATTTGTAGCATGGTAGAGGACTTGAAACTAAACAATTTTTGCGAATACTGTACAAATGGGAAGCGCGTTCTTACAAAGTTACAGAATGAATAAAAAAAAACACGCTTCAGAAAAAATACTGCTGTGTTTCAATTTACCAGTCTACAAATATTGGGGAGGTAGTTCATATACACCCTGTATGATTAGAAGTCCTCTAGAACTCTACAAAGTTTTATGAGGTAGTTAATAAGCACCCTGTATTCAAATCTGTGATACAGATTTTGGGGAGGTAGTTCATATACACCCTGTATGATTAGAAGTCCTCTAGAACTCTACAAAGTTTTATGAGGTAGTTAATAAGCACCCTGTATTCAAATCTGTGATACAGATTTTGGGGAGGTAGTTCATATACACCCTGTATGATTAGAAGTCCTCTAGAACTCTACAAAGTTTTATGAGGTAGTTAATAAGCATCCTGTATTCAAATCTGTTATATAGATTTTGGGGAGGTAGTTCATATACACCCTGTGTGATTAGAAGTCCTCTAGAACTCTACAAAGTTTTGTGAGGTAGTTCATAGACACCCTGTATTCAAATATTTGATGCATAAGATGCCGTTATTATCAGAGAGTTTTAAGTTTATATGTGTGAGAATCTAACCTCAGGTTCTTTGAAGAGAGGACCTGAAATAATTAAGTAAGAATTTAAAGTTTCCATTATCGTGTGTAGCGGCCTTCTCTGCTTAAGTCTGCGTGTAATTCTATGTGGTTATTCCATTCTTGCTTGCAGACACAAGATGAAGCTAAGCGTGTCGGCGTACCGTGCGCAGGCGTCCGCCCACAAGAAGATCCTCAACAGCAGCTACCAAATGCTGCTCAACTATGGGGCCACATGCACCACCCAGCCTCAGACCTCCTTGGGACTCCCCTCCGTTAAGGTAGGGCACTTCCCATATGATGGAGCCTAGCTTTAACAATACTTACAATAGACAGGCGAAAAGGTAATTAAATCATGAAATATGCACTGTAAGTTTAAGAAATATGTATTTTTATCGCTTAATTTATGTAATAGCATCTTATACGTTACATAATATTAAGAGACAAAAATTTGGATTTTATGATGATAAGTTTTGCCTTCTATCGGACAGAAAAATTTTATCAACAGTAATCTCACTAGACGTTTTGATTTATCTAGAGAAAATCAAAACTCGAGTGGGATTTAATTGACTATTACACGATTAGAAGAAAGTAGGCTATATAAAGATTAGAAGTAACAAAGTGTACAATAAAATATTAATTGGCTTACGAAAATACAACTGTCTTCAAGAGTATTATTGTACCATCTCAACATTACGCTAGATGGCAGTAGTGTTTTATGATGATGTTTTCTTGTTACCGGTATCAGTTGTGCCAACTATGGAATCATCATTGAACTCTGTGGACGGTTACTAGTCAAGAAGGCTTTGTTGATTCGGTTTCATTTTTATTAAAACATTTACATTCCATTTCAATCATCCGGATCCCAGTAATCAACGTCACTTCACAGATGATTTTCAATAAATATTAGTATTAAACAATCTCTGATACGTGACTATCCATAATATCATATAGCAGAAGCTATAACATAACCTAAATAATATAAACAAGTGTTAGAAAAGTTTTAATTAGGGATGATGAAATAAACAAGAAACGTTTTAATTAACGATGATGAAATAAAAAATAAACATGGATAATTTTAAAAGAAACAATTATTGAAAGTACAATTTTAAAATTTGAATGTTTTGGTGGTTCAGTTGATGTTATATTAGACGTGTGCGTAAAAGAAGTGAACTCGTTGGTGTACATGGTGTATCCCTCAACTCATTCAGTATTTCCGAATGGTGCTCTTCATATATGACCATGATCTTTATTAATTATTGTTCTTGAATGCCAAAATGCGAGTCATATTTGAAAGTGCTGTGCATCGACTGGAGTGGTTTGTAATTTTCTGTTTTTGACGGTCAGACCAGTGCAGTTTGAAATGTTGGCAAACAAAGAAACAAATGCTAGGGTAGTGATAAAAATAAACCAATGCTAGGGACGCGATAAAATTAAACAAATGCTAGGGACGCGATAAAATTGTGCGATAAGCGGCCATGCTTGGTTGAAAGACGTTCTTTCGTACCGTTTTATTGGTCGAAAGTAGTGTGAAGTAGTAAAAGTGTAATAGTCACAGAAAAAGTCGTTCCACATCATTTGACGTAACTGGAGAATGTTTGAAGAAAGCTAGTGTGGACTCACTTCTGTCTTCATATTACCAAACAACATCTCGCTATTATCAATTCCATCGACGCTAATTAACCCAGTAAAAGGAAATTGATCATAAATTGGTAATAATTAGAACGTATTAATTACTGGAACATTACATATGAAATTAATTGCGCGTAAATGAATAAGGCTGAAGGAAACCTATCAGAGGTCTGCATCGGACGTTTTAGCTCGAGCGCCAAGTAGTTCATAGCATAATCCGATAGGTAGCGCACATGCATGATGGGTAAAATTGTCGCGAGCGATAAATCCTCGAACGGTATAAGCCGAGCGTTAGACATTCGGTCTTGTTACAGTGATGAACTGTGTAGTAACATCATAGATGTTTATCATTTCAAAACTTTGCAGTGTATAACTAACCTCTCCATAGTACAACTACAAACCTTACTTTAAAATGTAATATAAATGTTGTAGGTAAATGTTTTTTTTTTTCCCCACACAGGAGTGATTTTGTTTTTGCCACATCTGATAGATGTTATTGGATGTAAATGTAATTATTATAAACGGAGAACACAATCACGATAATGCAAGAACTGTATCAAGTTTTATAGTAATAATAATAATAATAATAATAATAATAATAATAATAATAATAATAATAATAGTAATAATAATAATAGTAATAATAATTAGTGTATCAATCTTTGCGTCTGTAACAGTTGTGCAGCATGATTATTCGTTTTATTATATTTTCTGTGACGTTATCTCTGTACTAATATTGTTATTAATCTACTGCTATATCAATAATATTTTGTAAAACGTTTCTACATTGTCGCAGTATATAGGCGGAACACTATGTATGGACCTATCATATTATATATGTGGTAAATCAAATATTGAATGATTATTAATTAAGAATAATAACTGTATACCGAAGTTTTTCATACTATTTTATTCATAACTTCATGTTCCTGTTTTGGTACGTTCCATTGACTGTTCCATTAGACGTTTGTCATAAACGCAGAAAATAAAGCCTTATTTTTACCGTGTGAGCAAAACATATGTGTATCTTATCTGTCGCCTTCCATACAAGATAAGACATGTCGGTGAGATGACCTTGTAATGTGCTTGTATTTATTACGAGCGTATCACGACCGATCGTATCTCACTCCAGGGTGCGAAACTCGACCGAGTTCGATCGAGTGATTTAACTCCAATGCAGCACTCTGAAACCTATGCAAACTCGATACCAATAACAATGGGCCAAGAGTGGCAGTATTTAGTTACTAAATTCCCATCGCTTTTATTTCCGGCAGCCAATCACGTTGCAGGTCTGCTATAAACGTGTGAGTCTTGTAATTCGCTGCTGATGTCGTTATGCAATACCTAAGGCTCGATAAATAATGAATATAAACGCCCGCCATTTTGGTTCTTTCGTTGGCGCTAAAAGAAAGCACACGAGAACGCTATTAGCTTCACCGTTAAAAATGATCATGTAGTAGCTCCTACGAGGGTCGATTTTTATCATAGGAGCTACGACATGATGTTTAACGGTGCAGCAAATAGATTCCTCGTCTGGTAGCTAGGCAACGAAAGAACAAAAATGACAAACGATAATACCTACCTAGAATTTATAGAGCCTTCACTTCCTTAAGGCGTAAGCAAGAGGAGGAGTAACGCCGGGAATAACAGCGATGCGACTATAATAGTTTGTACAGCATTTGTCAAATACTAGTCTAGCTTATACAGGGTGATTCACTAAATTCTTCCCCGGTTTATGGAGGTGATTCCTGAGGTTATTTGAAACAAAAATGTAAATAAATTGATGGGACCACTTTCATAATTACGGAGTTACTGTAATTTTAAAGAAGAAAAAAAAATTAGAATTTCACTAACAAAAATGCAAAAATATAATTAAAATACAAACAATTGATTGTTTATGTATCAGTCACTTTCATTTAGAGTCTATTTAAATCAATTTTCGAAAATGCCTCCCTGAATCTCAGGGCAACGGTTCGCACTGGTGTGAACCTCACGTGTAGCATTTCGTAGCTTCACACGTTTGTTCCTTATTGTTCATTCATTCATTCATTCATTCATTCATTCATTCATTCATTCATTCATTCATTCATTTTATTCCATAGATCTTACATGAGCAATGAAACTTTAAGATGTGGAACAAGTCAAAATTTTACAATATTACAATTACAATTTTTACAAATTTTTTAGTTTTACAATTTAGTAATTTTTCTACAATTTTTACAATTTTGTGCAATTTTTTACAATATCTTGGCGAGATGTAGTGAGATGAGGTGAGGTCCGAGGATTCGCCAAAATATTACCCGGCATTTGCCTTTTGGTTGGGGAAAACCTCGGAAAAACCCAACCGCGACATCCAGAATGCTGCGTTGAAGTGTGCTTGGACCTTAACCTGATATACGATGTCTTTCATCCACCTCAGATGCTACTATCAACAAAGTGCACGCAACGTGAGTAGGCCTACTTAAGGCATCAAACATGCGTAACGCTCCATTCACTATGACGCGTTTCGAAAATGTGTTGTAACTTCGTAATTATAAATTTGATCTCATTAATTTATTTACATTTTTTTGTTCCAAATAACCTCAGGAATCGTCTCCATAAACCGGGAGAGATCTTCTTGAATCATCCTGTAGAAACAATTATTTACTACGTAGAGTTTTAGTGAATTTCGAAAGGAATATTTTGATTTCTAGTCGCCAATGTTGGCTGACGTTTCTGACGTACCGAAGTTATGAGTTTATACTTAATTAAAACAATCTCCCTCCCTTCCCCCTCTCTCTCGCTGTCTCTTTCACTTGAGCTCAATACCCAATTTTTTCATTAAGTCACTGTAATACTCCGGTGATTTCAAATATGCAGGCTCCATGCTCTTGTAATTCCGCTTCTAGCAAAATTAAAAGAAACGACACTAAAATAAACACCATTAACCAAGCTAAAATGTTTACGTCTATTTCATCAATATCACATACACGAAATTACTGTAGGTTGTACGAGTAATTCTTAAAGTGTGGTTCGCGGACCCCTGGGGTTCCGAGATTTAATATAGCCTATATTATGGGTCCGCAAGTGAATTTTAAAATTGTATTAGTCGTTTCATTTATGGCATAATATATTGTAATATAGGTGGAAAAAGTGCTCTATTGTAAAATGACTATGGAAGTTGACATGTCAAAATGATACTCTTCATATTTTATCACGAAACGCTTATTGTAAGGTACGTTTCTAGAAGGCGGTGATCGCGTGGAAACAATAGTGTGCTGTTAATGTAGAGTACAGTTCCCGTTCTTTAAGTAGGATATTTAGTTTTGTACATGGTGCTGTGTGAAGACACGAAGGAAATGATTTCATTATACCACGAAATATATGAGAAAGGCGAATGGCCTGAAGATTTCACAAAGCCTCATTTGTACAAAAAATAACTTAATCCTCTTTACCAGAACACCATCGATATATTTGCATATTTTGATTTATCTATCTATCTATCTATCTATCTATCTATCTATCTATCTATCTATCTATCTATCTATCTATCTATCTATCTATCTATCTATCTATCTATCTATCTATCTATCTATCTATCTATCTATCTATCTATCTATCTATCTATCTATCTATCTATCTATCTATCTATCTATCTATCTATCTATCTATCTATCTATCTATCTATCTGTCTGTCTGTCTGTCTGTCTGTCTGTCTGTCTGTCTCTATATCTATCTGTCTGTCTGTCTATCTATCTATCTATCTATCTATCTATCTATCTATCTATCTATCTATCTATCTATCTGTCTGTCTGTCTGTCTGTCTGTCTGTCTGTCTGTCTGTCTGTCTGTCTGTCTGTCTGTCTGTCTGTCTGTCTGTCTGTCTGTCTGTCTACCTGTCTATCTACCTACCTGTCTGTCTGTCTGTCTGTCGGTCCGTCCGTCTTAATGAACATTGCCTTTGTGAGTCAATATTATATGGGAGTAAATCAAGGAGTGTACCTATTACTTTCACAATTACTTTAGTTGAATTTTTACAAATATTGAGGAATCATCTTTTATTTCTCTTTTATGTTCACATAAAACCGTATTATGTCCATGATATTTTCTGAATTTCAGGACATTCCGATGTAAAAGTGATTCCAAATATAATTGATTCTGATAAATTAAGTTCTTCCAGTAATTAATAATTTTAACATTTTAATTGACCTCCCTTAGTTGGCACATAAACAGTTTTTCTTCTCTCCTGAAAAAGTTACATCAGTGGACTTAATATAGTTTCGAACGGACCTCCTCATATACTATCTCGTACGTCCAATTCTTTCTGCTTCTTCTTTCCCGTAGTTTAACCTCACCCTTTTAGGTTCATTTACACGACCCACGCCACTCGGGCCTCACTGGGCCGCGACACGCCCAATTCTATCGACGCAAAATAATCCAGTACTTGATACAGTATCTTAAAAAAACCGACTAAAAATAGATTGGTAGATACTGAGTGTGAATAAAATCCGTTCAATTGTTAGGAGGAATCACATACACGGACTGATAGACAATATGCCCACAACACTTTTCCCATCTCAGGGATACTAAAAAAGATAAAAGATTTTTTGTATTCGACAGATAATGGAGAAAAAATGGGAGTATAAGGGTACAATCCATCAGTTATTCATAGACTTCAAAAAGGCATATGACTCGGTTAAGAGGGAAGTATTATATGATATTCTTATTGAATTTGGTATTCCCACGAAACTAGTTCGATTAATTAAAATGTGTCTCAGTGAAACATAAAGCAGAGTCCGTATAGGTCAGTTTCTATCTGATGCTTTTCCAATTCACTGCGGGCTAAAGCAGGGAGATGCACTATCACCTTTACTTTTTTACTTCGCTTTAGAATATGCCATTAGGAAAGTTCAGGATAACAGGCAGGGTTTGGAATTGAACGGGTTACATCAGCTTCTTGTCTATGCGGATGACGTGAATATGTTAGGAGAAAATCCACAAACTATTAGGGAAAACACGGAAATTTTACTTGAAGCAAGTAGAGCGATCGGTTTGGAAGTAAATCCCGAAAAGACAAAATATATGATTATGTCTCGTGACCAGAATATTGTACGAAATGAAAATATAAAAATTGGAGATTTATCCTTCGAAGAGGTGAAAAAATTCAAATATCTTCGAGCAACAGTAACAAATATAAATGACACTCGGGAGGAAATTAAACGCAGAATAAATATGCGAAATGCATGTTATTATTCGGTTGAGAAGCTCTTATCATCCAGTCTCCTGTCCAAAAATCTGAAAGTTAGAATTTATAAAACAGTTATATTACCGGTTCTTCTGTATGGTTGTGAAACTTGGACTCTCACTCTGAGAGAGGAACATAGGTTAAGGGTGTTTGAGAATAAGGTGCTTAGGAAAATATTTGGGGATAAGAGGGATGAAGTTACAGGAGAATGGAGAAAATTACACAATGTAGAACTGCACGCATTGTATTCTTCACCTGACATAATTAGGAACATTAAATCCAGACGTTTGAGATGGGCAGGGCATGTAGCACGTATGGGCGAATCCAGAAATGCATATAGTGTGTTAGTTGGGAGACCGGAGGGAAAAAGACCTTTAGGGAGCCGAGACGTAGATGGGAGGATAATATTAAAATGAATTTGAGGGAGGTGGGATATGATGATAGAGAATGGATTATTCTTGCACAGGGTAGGGACCGATGGCGGGCTTATGTGAGGGCGGCAATGAACCTTCGGGTTCCTTAAAAGCCATTTGTAATTAAGTAAGAGATACTAAAAAATTTTATTTCGTTAGAGATCTCCGAATTTGAATTTTTATATCATAATATTACTTAGTGATTTATACTTTCTGTAATTGCACAATAGACTTCGGTACACAACTACACAAGCTGAGAGCTGCTATAGTAGGAGTCTTGAGAACTAGACGCATGAAAGGTTTGCTTATAACCTTCCCATTGACCGCTGGTTGTCGTATGTTGTTTTACAGTTCTCCCTTGAGGTTTGTTCTAGAGAGATGCATATAATTTCACCATGGGGTTGTGGCAGTTGCTGGAAACTCGGGTAAGAACGGCGTGTATATAGCAAGTGAAACTCCACTTGTCTGACCAGGCACCGTGGAGCGTGTGAATCGGAGCGCTGGGGGTTGAAAGTGTGCTATCTGCCTTTGAGAACCTCGCACATCTCTGTAAAGTACAGTAGAACCTCTATTATCCGTGGTATTGAAGGGGGTGAACTGAACGGTTAATCGAAAAAAATCGGATAATTCGTACCATGAATGATTTTCATCATTTAATTCAGTTTCGTACGTAATTTAAAGTTCCAGCTATGTTACAACCACTGTGCGATATTATGCTCGTAATAAGTAACAAAGACAATGAAGTACAGTAACATCTAGCACTTTATCCTTGTTTTCTACAGGGACATCACTTTATTTTTACCAACATTTTTAACATTAACCTGGCTATACTCGGAAACACTGTTGCCCCCTTCCATTACAGGAGTTTGATGTTACTACTGCAATATGTAAACAAATCATTTTACTAGGTATAGGAGGAGAGAAAAGTAGTGTATCCGTTTATGTTGTAGGGAAATACGATATTACGATTTTCAGTTTGATCATCACTTTTACGGAATTTATCAAAATACAGTAGAGTAGTAACAATTTTTTTTTTCAAAAACTCAACTTTTTAAGCGGCTATGTTCGTTATGTAATGTCTACTTTATTTAGCATATTAATTATTGATGTTATCATACAATATAGAGAGTGCATTTAAATTGAGGGGGTCATAAGTAAAGGGCTGTAAGTGCACTTAAGTTACTTTTGAGAAAATGGGGTTTAAATGTTTAAGCTTTCGCAAAATCGGTGAAATTTTTATTTGAATTTTAATGTGTGATGCGATTAAAATATCCCTTTGCCACTAAAATTCTGTGGTGTTTGGGTAAAGGGAGATAAGTCATAAAAATGAGTTCGGAGATAAATGAAAATTAAACTTGGAACCCTTATTACAAATAATTTTCTACACAAATAAAACACATCAACTGCTAGTATATTCTTTGATTTTTGCACACCCACTTGTATAATTTAATTTGTGTGTTCATCTGGGGAACAAAATTCCACCTGGACAAAAAAATGACTTATACCCCTTTACCCGAACACCACAGAATTTTAAGATACTTTTGCTTAACTGGATGTACTTAACTCATGTTATTACAAATGTCACTAGCATTCCTTTGCTTCTAGCTACCTCAATTCAAAAAAAGCTAATCTGAATTTTTAAACAAGTTGCTGAAAATGGTTGTCGTTCATTACAATGCAGGCTTCAATTCAGTACGCATATTATTAAAAACATTTTGAAGCATATTCTCTGAAATTGAATTTATCGTTTCTTGAATATAATTTTTTAGTACGATATTATTAATATACAAATTACTTCGTCTATAAGGGGCCTTGGACACAACAATCGAAAGCTATGAAACATAGCCTACAGACAATGTTTCTGTATTTGTATGAAGTAATATCGGAAGCTAAATTAACGATTTGTATAATTAATTATTATTTCATCATTGGAAAGTGTAGTTTCTCTGGATGGACATAATGCTATAATGTTATTACAGTAACTTGTGAGTGAATTGAGGACAGGTAAGATTAAAATAGCTTCTTATGCACAGAAAACTTGATAGGTTATTCTATATATTCATTTCCTGTATTTCTTATAATAATGTTTATTAACATATTCATTTTTATCTCAGAGAATTAACGAACAACGAGAGTGTATTGATTTAGTATGCAGTAATAGTACGTTAGCTTAGCAATCCATTATTTTATAATTCAAATTTTAACTATGCTCCATTGAATCGTGTTAAAATACATAAAATACATATGCAATAAATGCAATGCAAAAAAATTGAGTAATGAGCCAAGCAGATTATGTTGCGCTGTTGTAAAAGTTGTTCCTCCTGAGATTCAAGAGCCCCCACAACAAATTAAAAACTTTCTAATTCGAGTACATCCGTTATCAACACACTTTTTCATAAAATAATATAATATAATATAATATAATATAATATAATATAATATAATATAATATAATATAATATAATATAATATAATATAATATAATATAATATAAACATAATATAAACATAATAATAAATCTGTAGCCAAAATTTTTCTGTTAATTTTCTCTTTTCCAAAACTAATTGGTAATAACAATTAAGAAACATGTTAAAGGAATTGTCATTGCACCAGATGAGTGGTCTCTGGATCAAAATGATCGCATTTTAATATTTTAAATACAATTTAAATTAAGTAACATATTAAACGATTTATCCTTCTATCGAACACGAATATTCCCTGGATCAAACGTCCTATTTTAATTATGTAATTACCTTACATTTATTTCTAACGGGTGCAGCGGAGCGCACGGGTACGGCTAGTAACCAATAAAAAAGTAATACAGTACGGTCACTCAAAGAGGAGAATACTGAATGGTGCACAGGTTTTCACTTGTGTGGAAGTTCTTGGGTTCAATTCTCTGAAAGCAGATTGTGACTATTTTACAAGTTGAAAAACACCATAAATAACTGTTTACGTTGCTGACAATGGCAGAAGCATTCCTACTACATACTGTGTAATGTCAGTGGTAAAGGATTGTAATAACACACTCTAGAAAATATACATACAGTACCCGTACTAATGTAATGCACATAACTTCGTATTTTCTTCTGCAGCAAAAAAAAAAAAAAAAGCGTGAGGATGACAGTCGGATAATCCGCCGATCGGTTAATAGAGTGACGGATAATCGGGGTCCTACTGTACATGCAGAGCTTGGAAACCATGGGAGTTATGTTAGAAATCAAGCTATACTGCTGGACCGTAAAATATTCGTTGTCTAAATTTGTGATGAAAAAGGGAAATATGAAACTTTTTACTGGGTTATTTTACGACGCTGTATCAACATCTCTGGTTATTTAGCGTCTGAATGAGATGAAGGTGATAATGCCGGTGAAATGAGTCCGAGGTCCAGCACCGAACGTTACCTAGCATTTGCTCGTATTGGGTTGAGGGAAAACCCCGGAAAAACCTCAACCAGGTAACTTTCCACGACCTGGGTTCGAACCCGGGCCACCTGGTTTCGCGGCCAGACGCGCTGACCGTTATTCCACAGGTATGGACGAATCTTTTTATTTTTAGTAATTTTACCTTATACGCTTTAGCTGTAATGCATATAAATTGGCGCTTTTATCGACATAAATAACGGATAGTTGATACAAATTCTACACTAATGTCACTGAGTTTCGGGAATGAAAATACAGTTGTGTCAGTTCCGAGTGCTTTTAATTTTGTTTTCGTTAAAAAATGGAGATCATGGGTATATGATAAGAAGTATACACTGCTCTGTCGATATAGGAGAAAGCCAATGTTTACGTACGTAGATATAAGACACGGAGCAAGTCTCCTGAATTTGGAAAGCAACGTGATTAGGTAGAGCATGAAAGTCAAGGAATCTTTTGGACAGTAAAAAATCGATCATACGGGAATGGGTATTTAAGAGTTGTTAATTCATTGCAAAAAGTGAGTCTGATACAATGATAATAAAAATCAATTTTATTTTCTAGAATATGTCTATCTATAAAATACAATTATAAGCTTAAATGAATGGATGGATGAATGAATGAATGAATGAATGAATGAATGAATGAATGAATAGATGGATGGATGGATGGATGGACGGACGGACAGATAGATAGGTAAATAAGTAAGTAAATAAATGAATGAATAAATGAGTAAATTATTAAATAAGTATATAAGTGAATAAATATGTAGGTAAGTAAATAAATAGGTAAGTAAGTAAATAAATGAATAAGTAAACAAAAATTAAATAAATAAGTAAATAAGTATATAAGTATCTAAATAAATAAATAAACAGTTAAATAAATAAATAAATAAATAAATAAATAAATAAATAAATAAATAAATAAATAAATAAATAACTGAGTAAATGATTAAATAGGTATATAAGTAAATAAAAAAGTAGGTAAGTAAATAAAGAGGTAAGTGAGTAAATAAGTAATTAAGTAAATAAGTAATTAAGTAAATAAATAAGTAAACAACTGAATGAATAAATAATTAAATAAATAAGTAAATATATAAACACTTAAATAAATAAGTAAATAAATAGTTAAATAAATGAATGAATGAATAAATGAGTAAATGATTAAATAAGTATATAAGTAAATAAATAAGTTTGTAAGTAAATACGTAAATAAGATCGTAGCCTAAGTAAATAAGTAATTTAGTAAATAAATAAGTAAACAAGTGAATGAATAAATAATTAAATAAATAAGTCAATAAATATATAAATATTTAAATAAATAGTTAAATAAACAAATGAATAAATAAATGAGTAAATGATTAAATAAGTATATAAGTAAATACGTAAATAAGTCGTTGCCTAAGTAAATAAGTAATTTAGTAAATAAATAAGTAAACAAGTGAATGAATAAATAATTAAATAATAAGTAAATATATATATATATTCAAATAAATAAATATGTAAGTAAATATATGTAAAATAAATAAATACGATAATAAATACGTAATTAAGCAAATACATTATAATTTATGGATCTCTTCATCTCACGGTATATGAATATATCCTCAACGATACGTTTGCAAGGAGATACTTAACGGATAGATGGCAGGCCTATCGAGGAACATAGTCGGCTGATATAATACGACATTTGATGGTGAAGAGATATTTACGACTTTAAAGGAAGCTTGTCGTGTTTCTGTTGTTCTTCATACTTTTAATATCCCAGTAATCGACACAGGAACTGGGAAAATCACCAAATTCCCAGGAAAGGATAGCCAGACCCTGAGAACGAACCTCGGATTTCCCGAATGTAAAGCGGTAACAATGGCTACTGTACTACTACACTATCGTAGTAATGGTATTAATAATGTAAAATAATAATAGTAATAGTGATAATAAAGATAGTAGTAATAATAATAATAATAATAATTTATTTATTTATTTTGTTAATAAACAGATGGATTTATTTTCTAGAAAGGTGTATGAACTGAAAAATCTTTGAGGAAAAAGTGACAAGTAAATAGTGAAATCTTTGTAATAAAACAGATTTGCAATAGGTACCGTAATTATTTAGACTCCTCTCACCTGACGTGCTCCTTTGCCGCGCTCCACTGGGCGATAACCACAAAGCAATATGGCTGCTTCAGGGCTGGAGTGCCGTGTAACATGAAAACCACGAAGCAATTTCGCTCAGGAAGCGAACACGGGTTCCAGGCGCCCGCAGAATTGTTCAACACTTGAGAAAGAGCACGAGCGATGGGGCGCCCCCACCCCTGGCCTCACGTTCAAAAGTGATATTTCAGCGGAAGTAAAAAAAGACAGACGTGGCGTTTTCATTACCTCAGATAAAAGAGAAGTTCCCTTGGCGCCCCATTTAACATGAAAAGTTACGACAAAAATGCCTTCGTAAAGGTCCAACGCCTACCAGATAGAATTTTCGACGCATAAAAACTCTTTTAAGTTGATTCTGCCTGACAGTGTGGACGTTAGAAGGGGTGGAATAAAGACGGACGAAATGTAGCCCTATAGCGCGTTGTGGAATGTTTTACATCTAGAGTTCCGACTTCAAAATACGACAAGGGACGAAAGAGTTGTATTATTAATATACATAGTGTTTCAGGAGGAATCTAGCTATATATGTATATAATTTGAATTGGTAATGGAAATTACGGGAAAACGGCTGAACGGATTTTAATAAATGACCCCTCATTTTGAAGCTTGGAACTCAAAGGTTTTCAGAAAAATAGTAGTTTTCAGTGAAATGTCAATTTTTCAACATAATTTTCCTATTTTCCAAAATCCATCTGTCGTCAGTTTTGAGAACTAGCTAATTGCATTTCAGAATAAAACAAAGCACACACTACAGTAAACAATATTACACGAAGGCCATGATCTGCAAGAATGCTGACATATTTAGAGCTCAAATTAAATTGGTTATTAAAAACTTAACTTACTAAAAGTAATTTACAGGTTCGATTCTGTGATGTGTAATTTGCTGGGTATAGCTGGGTATTGGATGTTAAAAACTACAAAACTTGAGGTGGTTTGATGACATTATTATCATTAGAAATGAAATATTATTGTAGTTAATGCTATGATTCACTATTTTTCATTAATTAAACATATTAATGCTATATTGATGATATGAAAGTGAAACGTTTTGGGGTTATATAAGTAGATGTAGAGAATAACTTAAATTAGATTTTGATTTCTATATTTTACTGAGTGGCGGCTATATAGTATATATAGTATATGTTACTGAAAGCTATAAAACTTACGTAAGATAATAATATTATTAAAAATCAAATATTTTTATAGTTATTAATTAAGTGGGGTTGGGTCTTTTTCATATATTTAATGGCGGTGTGGTGTAGATATTTATATGCGTGGTTCTCTTCAGTATTGGCTCGAGAGAGAGTATCTTTCATTATTACGGAAGCAAATGACTTTCCGAATGTCTGGTATTCTTCATTGAAAATAAATCTGAAAAATGTTTATTTGAACGTCTAATGAACTTAGTTTGCAGAATTTTCTGCACAAGCCACTAGTAGTAAATATATTTTGGGGTGGTAGTATCTACTATTCTGATTAAAAAACTCATACAAAACATGTGTCCAATTTTTATTGGATGTGGAAATGCAGCTGTTTGAATGCTACGCATAACAAGCCTAAAAAATAGTAGGAAGGAACGATAAAATTTGTACTAAACATTTTTACTCAATCTGTATATGCACAATAGACTATTTTGTCTAATTTTATTTATGACTCGCCTGCGATGTGGATGAATTTGATGTGGGAACCAGACTTTTTTGACCAGTGGTCTCCATGGTAACATGCCAAGTCAACTGTGATACTGTTTTTGTTTTCTTACTGTGTAAACTAAATTTGCTTAATGTTATACTATCGATGATCCCCTACTGGCCTACTAGCCCTCAAAGCATGCATATTCATGACATTTATGATCGTGCGAGAAGCTGTTTGGAATATAGAGAGCGGGGACCGCACACCGGAAACGAGAACAGAAAATCTGATGTGGAGTCTGGCTACATTACAGAATGACGCTCATCAGTGCGTTGCATGTTTCCTGCCTTGTAAACATATAAAACGAAAGATATGTGGCTCGAAACTCACTTTTTTTTTCCATTACAGTAAATAAAAATATAATATTGATTCTAATATTTCCACGAATGCATACATTTTCAGCATGTATGTATGTATGTATGTATGTATGTATGTATGTATGTATGTATGTATGTATGTATGTATGTATGTATGTATGTATGTATGTATGTATGTATGTATGTATGTATGTATGTGTGTATGTATTTATTCACACTGCAATGGGTATATACCCGGTGGCAGTGGTAACTATTTACACTCAATAATGACAGTAATAAACTTATTAATTAAAAATACAATTAATAATAATATTAATAATTAATACTAAGAATAATTTATAATAATAATAATAATAGTAATAATAATAATAATAACAACAGGGAATATCCTAAATTAAATGAAGCACGATCACTTAAATAACATTTAAAATAACTCTAATTTGTATCTTAAACCTAAGTTCGAACTAAAACCCACGAGTATTACATGTTCATATCTGCACAAGAACCTTTCAACATTAAACTCATTTCGCTGTCAACTCACTCACTGCACTGGAACTACGACACATTTAACTGATTCTGTCCTGATTTCACTAACACTTCAAAAACATTTCACTGTTCAAATACTTTGCACTACCACTATAAACTATAAAGCTTCACTGACAGGAACACGTTTCACTTACACATGACACTTCACTGACACAACACACTTCACTGACACAACATAATTCTTCACTGATACAACACTTCAATAACAAAATATCATTTACACCCTCTAAATATTGTGTATAATTACCGTCTATTAGTAAGGTCCTTAAGCCTATTTTTAAATACAGAAGTGATTTTGGGCATGCTGTAGACCTGTGTAGTCAATGGAAGATATGTCCACGGAATTAGGTGTTCGTCCCTTATCATGTGTTGTCCTATGTTGTCTCAGCGTTGACGCAGTACCTTGCTAATTACACTAGGGACAACTGTGAAGTATTGAAAGTTGTATTTTCATATTCATTACATAAAAACTTAGCAGCGAATATTTCATAAACTATTTCGACATCCTTACATATTTAGATCTGCTTGTGGCATATGTTTCAGTAGCATAAAGACACAATTGATTGGATTCTGAAATTTTAATCGGCGTAATTTTTTTAAGATTATCTCTCTGCATGAGGGAATTCAAATGTAACAAGAAACCATGAGCACTCGTTATTCTAATGTCTGAATTTTATCTAAGCTTCCTGGACTATAAAGTATTGAAAGTTGAATTTTCATATATATATATATATATATATATATATATATATATATATATATATATAAGACATTCTGAGCAAAAAATGTCATATAAAAATTTGTCCTAATCTCAATATATTCAGAGTTACACTAATTTGAAGTTGTTAGTAAAATATCTTCTTTCTTTAGTTTTCAGGATAAAGAATTACAAACAGAGAATGAACTATTCAGAAGTATCATTTCTTTAATTGGCTAGTGTTCTGAAGCTAAAAATATGTTGTTAATTGCTTTGTACAGATTTTGTTCTTCAATTTTTAACTAAAAATGACATCATTCTTACGCATTTATCACAAAAATTGTTACAAATCATACGACTTTAGGAACTTGATTCTTTACAGTTTAATTATGCATCCTAATGTACAGTCTTGAAGAATTTTCAAGAGTGGCGTGATTTGTAACAATTGTTGTGATAAATGCGTAAGAAAATGTAATTTTATAGTTAAAAATCGAATAAAAAATATGCACGACGCAAGTATGGAATTCAGAACAAAATTTTAGCTTCAGAATATTATGAAAGAGTAAAGGAACGGAGAAATATTCTCTCCGGCGCCGGGATTTGAACCCGGGTTTTCAGCTCTACGTGCTGATGCTTTATCCACTAAGCCACACCGGATACCTACACCGGCGTCGGACAGAATCGTCTCAGTTTAAGTTCCAACTCTTGGGTTCCCTCTAATGGCCGCCCTCTGCACTAAGTCATAGATGTCTATGAACGTAGGACTGAAGTCCACACATGTGCTGAGGTGCACTCGTTATGAGTGACTAGTTGACCGGGATCCGACGGAATATTCATTCATTCATTTATTTATTTTATTCCATAGATCTTACATGAGCAATGAAGCTTTAAGATGTGGAACAAGTCAACATTTTACAATATTACAATTACAATTTTTACAAATTTTTATAGTTTTACAATTTAGTAATTTTCTACAATTTTTACAATTTTGTGCAATTTTTTACACTTTTTTCTTTTTTTTTTACAATCCCACGGCTGGGGAAAACCTCGGAAGAAACTAAAGACCAAAGGGGGATCCAACCCAAGCCCGAACGCAGCTCCGGATCAGCAGCCCAGCGAGTCTGCCGACTGAGCTACATCGATGGCTCTACTAAAAGTATACAATACATAGCCAATCAGATTAGTAAATTTACAAACGCAAACGATCATTCATAAGTTTTAGCTATATGTATAATACAAAACAAGTTAATTAAATTTAAAGCATAAACAATTCAACCAGTTGTGATATATAGAAATTGATAATATATATCATGCAAACTACTTCAAATTAGAAACACAAACAATTTATCAGTAGAGCTATACAGATTACTATTCAATTTAAAGCATATACAATTCATCGGCCAAAACTATACAAATATATACAATACAAAGTAGCATACTTTCATTAGGCTATACAAATTTGTGCAGTTAATATCAAGTAGATTAATTCAATTTACAATCATAAACAATTCATCAGTTGAGCTATACATATTACCATTCAATTTACAGTAGGTCTATATACAATTCATCAGTAGAGCTACACAGACTAGTAATCATTTTAAGAACATACACAGTTCATCAGCCAAACTACAAACATATACAATCAAATTAGTTCAATTTACAAATTTATTTTCGTTAAGCTATAGGCTACAATTCATGTGAAGTAGATTAATTCAATTTATAAGCTTAAACAATTCATCAGTTGACCTATACAGTATACTATTCAATTTACAGTACATACAATTCATCAGTTATGCTAAACAAAAATACAATACATAGTAAACAGATTAAGTCAATATAAAAACATATTTTAGTTGAGCTATATAAAATTGTACATGTCATTTAAGTAGAATAATTCAATTCACAAGCATAAACAATTCATCAATTGTGTAGAAGGTATGAGTGTGGTTAATTCTTTTCTGAACCTTTTCTCGTGGTTCTTCAAATCTTTAAGATAATTAGGCAGTGCATTGAAGACTGTTATACATGAATAGCGAACTCCTTTTTTAAAACAGCTTAGACTAACAGAGGGTAGATGAAGATCTGATTTATGTCTTGTATTAAAATGATGAATGTCTTGATTAGTACTGAATTTATCTTGGTTCTTAATATACAGCATCATTAGGGAAAGAATGTATTCACAAGGTAAAGTAAAGATTTCTAAGTTAAATCATGAAATTATTTACGCATATATATATATATATATATATATATATATATATATATATATATATATATTTTTTTTTAATGTACTGAAGTACATATGATATTTCCATGCAGATATTCTGCGTCATCATATGATGAAATAGTAAAGGAAGGGAGGAAAAAAAAATTCAGAATATTAGTTAATTAAAGAAATGATACTCCTGAATATTTTAGTGTTTAACTGTAATATTCCTTTACTCTTAAAACTCAAGAACAATGGTATTTTATAAATATAATATGAAATTAGTGTAAATCTGAAAATATTGAGATTAGGACAAATGTTTATATGACATTTTTTACTCAGAATGTCTTCGGAAATAAGCTCCGTAAGGGACGGTAAATCCTCGTGAATCACCCTGTATATATACATATAGCAGCGAATACTTCATAAACTCTTTCGCTATTCTTGTATGTTCTTCTTGCTTTGCTTGTCTTTCCATTTCATTCCTTGTCTTCCCCTGTTTCTCCTTCTTTCGCTTGTTTTCTTTTCCTTCCCTTGTTCTCCTCGACTTCCCATAGATTGCACCTATAAGCAAGTCGACGTAGAGCTATTCAACATAGTAAAACTACGCACTTCAGTTTTTTTTTTTTTTCACTTTGTGATATTTTACCTGTAACAACTTTAAATAATGTGTCCGCCGAGTTAGCTCTATGGTAGCGATTCTGCCTCCAGACTAGCCGGCCCGGGTTCGATTCCCTGCGCGGTCAGATATTTTCATGTAAAATTTCTACCTCGGGTCTAGAAGAGATGGCGGTGCACAACTTCTAATTACTAGATTGTGCACCAACAGGCCTGGGTTAAATCCCAAATCTCTCCGCAGTGCATATGAAGAGAAGGCATGTGTCACTGTTGATAGTGATTCGTCCGTCGGATGGGGACGTTAAGCCTAGCGGCCCCTTTGTTGCAATTCGACAGGAGTAGGCTACGTGCCGGCACCGGGTTTCCCCTTCTCCCTTCCTCATCTTCATCATCCTCACCCATTCCTACACTACACTTACACGAACACACATGCACTCACCCTAGTACATGACGTAACTCCCCACATATACACATCAGTAGGGCTAGGATTTTGATGACCTATAAATCATAAAAAAATCCTAAAAAATGCATTTGTGACTTAAAAAATCTTTCAAAAATGCCCTTAAAATGCCCTAAAAATTGATCTTACATTAAAAAATTGGCTTAGTAGGAAAAGAAGTTTTGTGCTACTTAATATTTAGACTAGTAATTAAATTAAATTCTAGTACCAACATTTAAGTTTATTTAACTTTATACATATTTTTTTCTAATTGGTACACTTCAATTAATTATTTTACATGATGTAGTTTCCATGTAGCCCACCACAAGGCCACTCTTATACGGAATTAGCAAGTATAGAGGAGTCTGTGTTGAAAGGGTGGTTGGACTGATCCATTACATGGAGTTTACTACGTTAAAAAGGCAATATTTGTGTAGAAAAAGATTAAAATATTATACAAAATAATGGGTATTAGCGACCGGCGTAACTCTGTCGGTTAAGGCGCTTCCCTGCCGATCCGGAGTTGCGCTCGGGCGCGGGTTCGATTCCCGCTTGGGCTGATTATCTCGTTGGCTTTTTTCCCGACGTTTTTTCCAACCGTAAGGCAAATTTCAGGTAATCTATGGCGAATCCTCTGCCTCAGGTCACCAAATATATCACTATCACCAACTCCATCGACGCTAAATAACAACGTAGTTGATACAGTGTCGTTAAATAACCAAGTAAAAAATAAAGGGCATTAATGGACAAAATATGTAGACAAAATATCAAAGGAAATAAACATTATTTTTATATTGATAATGGGGGATTTATGGCCAAAATTAAATGAAAATGCCTAAAAAATATCCGAATAACACAAAAGATGCTCTTATGAGTTGAAACAGGCAAAAAATGCAAAAAAAAAAAAACGCTCTAACAAATATATCTTAAAACACTCAGTTTACCACATAACATATAAATACCAAAGCGGCTATGTTTCTGGCTTACTAGAAAAAAGATGCAATTTCATCAAAATCCTAGCCCTACACATCATGTATAGTATGGCCCGCCGAAGTGGTGTACTACTAGAAAATGGGTCACAGTCCTGCCATGTATCCGCAATATGCGGAATCCGAATCACGTAAAGTGAAGTGGGTAGGCATTGGACACATACATACATACGTACATACGTACACACGTACATACATACATACATACATACATACATACATACATACATACATACATACATACATACATACATACATACATACATACATACATACATACATACATACATACATACATACATACATACATACATACATACATACATACTTTAAGTAATGCAGGTGACAGTACGCAGTCTTGTTTAATACCGTTTAGCTTGTTGTATATGATTTGGGTAGTTTTTCGTCGAATTTTTTTCCTGCTGTTTGAATCATTATATTGATGATGTTTAGATGAAAGGCCTTATCCCACAAAGAAAAGTTTTCTAAAAAAACAACAAAAATTCAATTTAAGACATTATTAAGAGTTACTTTATATGAAAGAATGTAATCATAATTGTCGAAAACATGTATCTTCTCATTTTGTAATCAAATTTTAATGAATTATATTAATTAGGGCTACAAAAAAAAACAAATTACCATATAATGTTTTTATCTCTTTGTGAAGTTTGTCAGTAGGTTTTCTTTTTTCATACATTTCTCATAGTCCTCTCCTTTTTACAGTATTGCAGCTTCAGGTAGTATCTAAATTGTTTTGCGTGTTTCACAAGAGTATTTCTCTCAAGTACTGATGTACTTTATTTCAATCCACTACACCTCAGTACTGAAATAAATGGAAATCTCGTTTCTCTTATGTTTCAACACAATTTGCACTCCGCTAAGACTCCAGAGCAATTGCGTTCCCTTGGAATTAAAAGTGCATACTCGTATGTGAATTCTTGGAAGTGAGGCTTCAAAGTCCCCAAACAATGGAATGGAAGTCATTTACTGCCTTCGCTTCTTAGAATAAATTGGAAATGCCCCGCATTCTGTTTGTGCCATTTAGCCAGCATTCTTTTCGGTACCCACTCACTTCGATTGGACTTGTGGGCGTTTGAAAGCGGATAAAAAACTTGACTCCTTGAAAGCTTGAGATAAAATCACCTGAAGACGTTGAGGTGATTTTCTTTGCAGTCCGCGCCCACATCGGTGTCTAACGTGTTTGCCTTAGGATCCGAGATTTGAGATTTTTAGATAGATAAAAACTCTTCCTTTGGTTCCTTCTTACAGTAATTAGAAAATAGAATATTCAATATAAAACTATATACAGGGTGAGTTAAAAGTATCGCACCACCTAAATAACTTTTGAAGCATACGGTTCAGTGACATGAAACTTGGTATGTGAGGATAACCATATGCTAAGAACTCAATAATGGTATTACAGAGTTTTTTCTACTTCCGGTTTAACCGGAAGGAACTCCAACCCTCTTATTTTAAATGAAACACCCAATATATTTTTTTATTCTTAAATAAAGCTCAATAAGAGCTTTTCAAAAAGTACCCACACTTGATACTTCTGTACAAATTCAGTGTTGCTAAATAAAAATGGAAGTGGTGCAAGATATTCCTAAAGCCTGGTTAAATCATTCCTTAAATGATTTCTATGATCGAGTGACACATTGTAAAGCAGCTGAGGGCTACCAATTTGAACACATAATTTACAAGGTGAGATAGCTTTGTTTTGTTTTTGTTAAGGAAGGAGTATTTTATTATTTTAATATTCGATACACTTTTCTGTTTTCTTGACTTAGCAACACTGAATTTGTACAGAAGTATCAAGTGTGGGTACTTTTTAAAAAGCTGTTAATGAGCACTATTCAAAATAAAATATATATATATATATATATATATATATATATATATATATATATATATATTGGGTGTTCCATTTAAAATAAGAGAGTTGGAGTTACTTCCGGTTTAACCGGAAATACACCGGAAAAAAACTCGGTAATACCATTATTGAGTTCTTAGTATATGGTTATCCTCACATACCAAGTTTCATGTCACTGAACTGTATGCTTCAAAAGTTATTTGGGTGGTACAGGACTTTTAACTAACCCTATATATAATTGACTATAAGGAATTCAACAAATTCGTTATTAAAAATAAAGGAACATATTTTTCCACTTACCTCAAGCAGAAATCACTTCTTTGTAGATAACGTTTCTCGTAAAAACTCTTTTGTTTTTAAAAGATGGCTCTGTTCCCGATTTTCTGTTATACAGGGCGTTTCCGAGGTGGTGTTACACACTTTTGGGGATGATGGCGAAGGGGTCATGTGTCAATTTGACATATGGAACCTTGGTCCGGAAATGACCAAGTCGAAAATTACAAGCAAAAATAGTTCTGTAGAAATGAAATAATTTTATTCCTCTGTACACCTTATTTATGTGTATTTATCTGTACATCTTACACATACTGTATTCATCTGACGTTTACGTTGTCTACTTACAGTATTCCATTCAGTGCGCTGTCTGAGGGATGGGGACAGGAAACTACACTAAAGCAATGCAGATAGCGTAATGTGTAACGGACATGGTCGGTCCTGATATGCACGTCTGTAGACAGCAGTGTATGTGTACAAGTTGCAGTGTCCAGTCGATCAGTCCTAGTGAAATGGAGGAGTACACGAGAGCGGAATAAGCAGACCTGATTTTCGAATACGGATGAGCCAATGGGAACTGTATACAAGCTCACAGATTGTATCGGGACAAGTACCCACGTAGGAGACATCCGGCCCATACCATCTTTCCACGACTGTTCCAAAAGTTAAGGGAAGGAGGTCACGTGGTGCCAAATTACAATTCCATTTCCACACAATTGTTTTTGCTTATAACGTTTTATGCAATTTATAGGGTTCGATGAATCCCTTCTCACTCTTTAATTTTTGTCAGTTATTTGTCATCATATCGTAGTTTTTTCTGTAATAACTCCTATATGACATATTTATCGATTTTCAGATTTTTTCTCTATTAACTAACTTAAATAGTGATATAACAAATAATAAAATCTCTTATATGTAATTATATTTCTTTCTTTCTTTCTTTCTTTCTTTCTTTCTTTCTTTCTTTCTTTCTTTCTTTCTTTCTTTATTTCTTTCTTTCGAAAATGTAAGAATTCACAATCTCCTACATACCACTGGCATAGAATGAATAAATGTGTTTTTTCTTCCTGCTAAAAAAAAAGTTATATTTTGCTCATAGGAGTTATTGCAGGAACAAAGACGATATGGAAAACCTCGTTGCACGAAGTTCATCTTACACTCCTATTTCTATGGTATCACTAGTAACGTCAGAGTTTCTAGCAAAAGTTTTCATGCCAGAAAGTTATTACTTACCTTTCTTTGTATGCCGGGTTTAGAGTTTTAACTCCAAAATAATAAGTATAGCCTACAGTGCATATCTACCCTTGTGAATATTTTCTGCAATAGACTTTATAAATGCCGACATTTTTATTCAATAATTGCTCCGTTATGTAAATGGTCGTACTCTATCTTTTTACTACCCAAATAAAAAGAGACGATTGAGTGGCTAAATAAATAAGTATGCTTTCCTTATATTGGCGTGTAATACGTTACAAACAGAAGAATTAAAGCGTGCATCACCATGGCAACTGCACTATCTTAGGCGCTCGTAAAAATGTCAGTTTGTGGTCGTAAAGTTGCTTATTTACAACGGTGCAGATAGGGAGTAATTGAAAATTACATGAAAATTTCATGGCCTCCTGAGTAGCAGCTTCAGCTGTACGCTGTTTATTATGTTACCAAAACTCGAATTTGTGTCTTGGTCAAAGGATCAGTTATGACGTCGCGAGGGAACTTGTGTTGTGGAAATGCTTTCCATTATATTTGAATTTGGAAATGTATGTGAAATATGATTATCGCGTTAATCTGTACCAGATTTCTTGCTATTAATGCATAATCAGTTCAAAGAATTTCTAAAAAATTTTTTGAATTTTTTAAAAATGAAATTCGCTCGTTGGCGAGGATCAAAATTTATTGTAATATTTTTTATTTTAGTAGGTTATTTTGAGACACTTTATCAACATCTTAGGTTATTTAGCGTCTGAATGAGATGAAGGTGATAATGCCTGTGAAATGGTCCAAAACCGAAAGTTACCCAGCATTTGCTCATATTAGGTTGAGGGAAAACCCTGGAAAAAACCTCAATCAAGTAACTTGCCGCGACCGGGAATCGAATGTATTATGTATTATTAGGTTATTTTACGACGCTGTATCAACATCTCAGGTTATTTAGCGTCTGAATAAAATGAAGGTGATAATGCCGGTGAAGTGAGTCCGGGGTCCAACACCGAAAGTTACCCAGCATTTGCTCATATTAGGTTGAGGGAAAACCCCGGAAAAAACCTCAACCAGGTAACTTGCCCCGACCGGGAATCGAAAGTAGTATGTATCATTAGGTTATTTTACGACGCTGTATCAACTTCTTAGGTTATTTAGCGTCTGAATGAGATGAAGGTGATAATGCCGGTGAAACGAGTCCGGGGTCCAACACCGAAAGTTACCCAGCATTTGCTCATATTAGGTTGAGGGAAAACCCCGGAAAAACCTCAACCAGGTAACTTGCCCCGACAGGGAATCGAATGTATTAGGTTATTTTACGACGCTGTATCAACATCTCACGTTATTTAGAGTCTGAATGAAATGAAGGTGATAATGCCGGTGAAATGAGTCCGGGGTCCAACACCGAAAGTTACCCAGCATTTGCTCATATTAGGTTGAGGGAAAACCCCGGAAAAAAACCTCAACCAGGTAACTTTCCCCGACCGGGAATCGAAAGTATTATGTATCATTAGATTATTTTACGACGCTGTATGAACATTTATTTAGGTTATTTAGGTTATTTAGCGTCTGAATGAGATTAAGGTGATAATGCCGGTGAAATGAGTTCGGGGTCCAACACCGAACGTTACCCAGCATTTGCTCATATTAGGTTGAGGGAAAACCCCGGAAAAAACCTCAACCAGGTAACTTGCCCCGACCGGGAAGAAAGTATTATGTATCATTAGGTTATTTTACGACGCTGTATCAACAATTCAGGTTATTTATCTGAATAAAATGAAGGTGATAATGTATGAGTCCGGGGTACCGAAAGTTACCCAGAATTTGTTATTTTACGACGGAAAAAGCAGGTAATCAAAGTATTATGTATCATTTTAGACGCTGTATCAACAACTTAAGCGTCTAAAATGAGATGAAGGTGATAATGCCGGTGAAATGAGTCCGGGGTCCAACACCGAAAGTTACCCAGAATTTGCTAATATTAGGTTGAGGGAAAACCCCGGAAAAACCTCAACAAGGTAACTTGCCCTGACCGGGAATCGAAAGTATTATGTATTATTAGGTTATTTTACGACGCTGTATCAACATTTCAGATTATTTAGCGTCTAAATGAGATGAAGGTGATAATGCCGGTGAAATGAGTCCGGGGTCCAACACCGAAAGTTACCCAGCATTTGCTCATATTAGGTTGAGGGAAAACGTCGGGAAAAACCTCAACCAGGTAACTTGCCCCGACCGGGAATCGAAAGTATTATGTATTATTAGGTTATTTTACGACGCTGTATGAACAACATTTAGGTTATTTAGCGTCTGAATGAGATGAAGGTGATAATGCCGGTGAAACGAGTCCGGGGTCCAACACCGAACGTTACCCAGCATTTGCTCATATTAGGTTGAGGGAAAACGTCGGGAAAACCTCAACTAGGTAACTTGCCCCGACCGGGAATCGGGAAAGTATTATGTATTATATTATTAGGTTTTTACGACGCTGTATCAACATCTTAGGTTATTTAGCGTCTGAATGAGATGAAGGTGATAATGCCGGTGAAACGAGTCCGGGGTCCAACACCGAAAGTTACCCAGCATTTGCTCATATTAGGTTGAGGGAAAACGTCGGGAAAAACCTCAACCAGGTAACTTGCCCCGACCGGGAATCGAAAGTATTATGTATTATTAGGTTATTTTACGACGCTGTATCAACATCTCAGGTTATTTAGCGTCTGAATAAAATGAAGGTGATAATGCCGGTGAAAAGTGTTACCCAGCATTTGCTCATATTAGGTTGAGGGAAAACGTCGGGTCAACCAACGACCGGGAATCGAAAGTATTATGTATTATTACGTTATTTTACGACGCTGTATCAGCATTTGCTCTGAATAAAATGAAGGTGATAACTGGATTGAGGGAAAAAATTTGCCCTGGATTGAGGGAAAAAAACCTCAACCAGGTAACTTGCCCCGACCGGGATTCGAACCCGGGGCACCTGGTTTCGCGACCGGACGCTCTGACCGTTACTCCACAGGTGAGGACCCGGGAATCGAACCCAGGTCACTTGCGCTAACCGTTACTCCACAGGTGTGGAATTTATTGTAATGTGCTGGGTCATATCGACCCAGTACCTGGCACATATTCTTGCCATCATACAATACAGGAAGTTTAAAAGTTCCGAAACATTGTTGAGCTCGGCGGAGGCCCAAGCCCCCATGCAATCGCTGGTATCGCTCTCCATGAAAGCGCGGCACTCTTCCCGCCTGCAGTCAGTCGTGAGTGTGATTTCATGTCAGTAGACAGTTGTGTTGTGCAGTGAAATGTCATAAGATTAGGACAGTTGTGTTGTGAGTCATGAGCGGAGAGTACAATATTCTTCATCATCATCATCATCATCATCATCATCATCATCATCATCATCATCTGTGGTCATACAGCCCTTTTATTTTAGCCTTGACCTCCTTAAGAATTGCCGCCAAATCTTCCCTCTCTAGGGCTCTCCGTCTCCATCTCTTAATTCCTGCTTTAACTAGATCATCCTGAACATCATCCAACCATCGTAGTTTAGGTCTTCCTGCTCTTCTTTTACCACTTAGCGTGGCATCTAGTAATCTTTTAGGAATATTATTATTGTCCATTCTGATAATGTGGCCCTGCCACTCCAGCCGTCTAATTTTTATATCAGTGACAATACTTGGATCTTTATATAGTTTTTGTAGTTCAGAATTGGTCCTAATTCTCCACTCTCCCTTATCATAAATAGGGACATAAATTTTCCTTAAAATTTTCCTTTCCCACGTATTTAAGATGGTTATTGCTCGTTCAGGTAGAGTCCAGGTTTCGGTTCCAAAAGTCACCGTAGGTTTAATAATTGTTTTATAAATCCTCACCTTCATTTTTTTTAGATATATCTGGTTCTTATAATTTTATCTAATGCTCTGAGGCATCGATTGCTATTTTATCCATGATCTCAGTTAATATATTATCCTCGGTGACTATCGAGCCGAGATATCGGAACCTTGACACTTTCTCAAAAGTAACCTCATTTAAGAAAACAGTTTTTACAGTATTGTCTCTCGTGGTTATGTTATTCATATACTTTGTCTTTTTTCTGTTAATATTTAAATTTGAAGCATGTACAATATTCTTACTAATATTTATTTATTATTTAGTTATTTTACCTGATAGAAAGAGAGGCCATAAGCCTTCTCTATTCTCTTACCAGGGAATTACAACTACAACATCAAGAATATAAATTTAAAATTAAATTTACTATAGTCAAAGTACTAAATTATTACCTGAATAACAAAAATTAGATAATTTATTATAAAAGTTAAGAACAAAGAAAAAATTGGTTACTGAATTACAAATTAAACGTAGGGAAGTTATATAGGGATGAAAGTATTGGAGATAGAAATATTTTAAGCGATTCCACGACTAGAGTTCGATTCTGTAACTAGATACTGGACAATATTGCTTCTGAAAAATTTAATCCTGAATTTATCAAATTTTCAGACGAAACTTGAAATGGCCGCATCATCCCACAAAACAACCGATATTGGAGCTCACAAAAACCAGTTATTGTGCATAAAGCATCACTCCAACGTGGACATTTGATGTGTGGTGTGGCTTTAATAGCATAGAAAATTAGCACTAATTATGAAGGAGTTGTCTATGGTGAAAGGCATCGAAGAGGCATGTTACAGTTCGGGTGAGCTTACTTCATACACTGAGGGTGATATCTAACACTTTTTCCTCCATTACTACATATGCTAGTGGATTGTGGTGATTTTGTAGTTTGCATGTTGAATTTTGTTTTGCCAACTTCATTTCGAATTTCGATACTGACGAATACAGTGAAACCTGTTCAAATCGGAACCTGAATAATCCGGAATCCTGTCTATTTCGGAACAATTTATTGGTCCTGACGAAATTTATATGTATTATGTATAATTTGTCCTGAATAAAACGGAAACTGTCCAACGCAGAAACAAACTATCTGATACTGTTCAAAACGGAAATAATATTTTGGATAGCCTATTATAATGTAAACTATATTTTGAAGCAGTGTGTAATTTCAAGAAATGAACGAAATATGTAGGTCACTAAGATAAAAACAAGTTTTCTTTGCAAAATTTAGAGAGTGCGAGGGTGGAATTTCAGTTGTGGAAAATTCAGGTGTAACCCTTTGAAAAATAAAGACCATCTCATGAGTGAGTGAAAAATAAAGACCGTCTCATGAGTGAGTGAAAAATAAAGACCATCTCATGAGTGAGTGAAAAATAAAGACCATCTCATGAGTGAGTGAAAATAAAGACCATCTCATGAGTGAGTGAAAAATAAAGACCGTCTCATGAGTGAGTGAAAATAAAGACCATCTCATGAGTGAGTGAAAATAAAGACCATCTCATGAGTGAGTGAAAATAAAGACCATCTCATGAGTGAGTGAAAATAAAGACCATCTCATGAGTGAGTGAAAAAAAGACCGTCTCATGAGTAAGTGAAAAATAAAGACCATCTCATGAGTGAGTGAAAATAAAGACCATCTCATGAGTGAGTGAAAAATAAAGATCATCCCATGAGTGAGTGAAAAATAAAGACCATCTCATGAGTGAGTGAAAAATAAAGACCGTCTCATGAGTGAGTGGCTTGCGAAATTAATGGTGCCATAAAAGGAAACAGAAAACCGCTGGTTATGTGGAAATAAATGAACTGTTGTGAGAATGAGTTTTTCATGCCTTTTCAAAGACCGTGCCAATTTCTGGACCTATTCTGCAAAACAAACCCTTGAACTGCCAAAAAAAATAGATAAGTCAGAATTCAAGGCTTCTAATGGATGGCTCCTAGACCAATAAATTATATAATGTACAGTGATATACAGTACACTATTACAGCATAGCGTTACATATTAAATTTAGTATGATTTAATAGTGTTTAATGAGTGAGTTACGATGACATTAAACACAAAATGACATTTTTCTTCAATATGATGCACCATTGGAATAAGTGACAGGAAGATGATTTAATGTCAGTAATGTTAAACGAAATGTTTTGTACTTCTTGCAGTTTGCGGCATGCCATTTTGTTTTTCAGTTATACAAATGATAAAATATTGCATTTTAACTTCACACCTGAATAATACGGAAACCTGTCCATAACGGAAAAAAAATCGGGACCATGTCACTTCCGTCTTGAACAGGTTTTACTGCAGTACAAATGATAGTGATTTTGTAACTGTTATCTTGGCAGCTGAGCCAGACTGGAGTTCCATGAAATTAAAATTGTACTAGATTTCTGAGCCGGTTACTGGAAGCTAGTGAAATTTGAACAGATTAATAATCAATTAATATCAATATTGTTATTAATACATAATAGTTATTTTATGTGTTGCATTGTGGTTATAAATCAAAACTATAGTCAGGTAGGCCTAAGTGTAAATAAATATAACATACTTGGATGTGATAATGCAGGTGGATAATCGATAGAAATACCATTTCACATATAAATTAATTTCTTTCGTGTTTAGATTTTTATTACAATAATGTCGAAAAGAGGAAAAAGCATGGCAGCGACTCCACCAAGAAAGCGTAAGGCATGTTGCGAGAGTGGGGATAACTTCCCCTACTAGCGTTCTGTTCCTTCAGATTTATTTATTTATTTATTTATTTATTTATTTATTAATATTTTTATGCTGAACAACAGCCAGAGGCCAATTATAGTTCAGCACAGTACACAAACAGAAGATACAAAGGTGCAAAACAAATAAATAATATCTTAAATAAACAAAAACATACATAAATAAAATAGATAACAAGAACAGTAAATACTAATAATCAAAACCAAACTATACCTTAAAAGGATCTAAATTGTGCCCATGCAAATTGGCATATTTTATGCATCTACAGACTGAAAGTGATTTAGAATTTCTGTTATAAAATTTTTTTTGAAATCTTAAACCTTTTGTAGGAATACGAAGGCTGATGTTGTTTATGATAGACTCACAATCAATATCACCATTGATAACTTTGCAAAGAAATTGATAATCAAGATTTCGACGTCTAGAATAAAGGCTACAACAGTTAAAATATTTACAGGTAATCTCATAGTCAAAGTCAGAGGAATTGGGTATAAATCGAAAAGCACATAAGGAAATAAATTTTCTTTGAATATTTTCCAATTTAACCGAATCTGTTGAAGTAATGGAATTCCAGGCTACAGATGCATATTCAAGTTTAGATCGAACCAAAGTAAAGTATAAAATTAATAGTGACTATGGAGTAGAAAAAGAATAAGTTATAGACCTTATTAAACCAAGCATTCTTATTGAATGATTATAAATATTGTGACAGCGACGTGAAATTCGAACTCACGACCAGCGTCCCGCAAGAGAGCAGACCGCGCGGGCTTCACGGAGCACTGAGGGACGGCGCGCGGCGGGAAAATGGGAAAGGGCCTACGCGGCGAGAGAGTGGAGAGAGATTGCGCGCGCAACTGCTGCGTACGGAGTAAAGGGGGGACGGACCCTCCCGACTCTTCGAGAAGCGTCGAAGTGGAGATATCCAGATAATTCTCTGCACACCTGTAGAAATTTCTCGCAACTATGATTTCGCTATAAAAGAAGAAACGCCAGCGAACTCGAGCAGTTTTCAGTTGATTAATCAGCCAGTCAGTGAGAAAGCCAGAGCAAGCAAGCCAGTCTTGTGTACCGGAGTTCGACTCGAGTGTGCGTCCGCAACTGTATCAGCATCCGAAGGCCTGAGTTCGAGTGCAGTGGACCGCAGTTGGAGGGACCTGAGTTCGAGTGCAGTGGACCGCAGTTGGAGGGACCTGAGTTCGAGTACAGTGAACTGTCTCTGAAGGTCTGTGGTTCGAGATACTGTGAACTCGAGTGACTGAGCTAGAAGAACTGTGAACTGAGAACTGATAGTTCTGATTTGTAAATAGTGCTTTGTAAATATTAGTTAAGATTAACAGTTCATTGTTGTTCGTAATAGACCAATTAAATTGTCATTGCCGTCAGTGGAGTGCTATAACGAATACTGTGTTGAGTGAAAATTCTATTGTTGACGCGAGCGTTTAAGGTGAATTGTAGAAAGGAATTATTGTTGGAAGAATAAAATCCTATTGTTGAGTTGAAATAAATTTACAATATATTGTGTACATGATCGTGAAAGTATAATTTAAAATCGAGTAGTACACCAAGATCTTTAATAGAATTTTTCCTAATAATACAGACGTTGTTAAGAGAATAGTTAAATTTTATGGAAGTAGTTTTTCGTGAGTACGAAATGACAAAAGTTTTTGTTTCATTAATTTTCATTCCATTATTGTCAGACCAAAGTTCAATAGAGTTAATAACATTTTGAAGAGTTTGGCAATCGGCAGGACTATTTATTGAGCGAAAGATTTTGAGAACATCAGCAAATAACAGGTAGTTTGAACTTATTCTTTTACATATGTCATCTATAAATAACAAAACTAATAAACTAATAGAGGGCCCAATGTAGATCCTTGGGGAACTCCGAATGAAGACAATGAAGAAGGAATTATGCTCACGGAGACAGCAATTGTAACTAGAATAGCAAAATTATTAGGAGTAATAATAATAATAATAATAATAATAATGATGATGATAATAATAATGATAATAATAATGGCTTTATTTAACCTGGCAGAGTTAGGGTCGTAAGGCCTTCTCTTACACTCAACCAGGATTAAAACTTGCTTACATAGTTGAACATAAAACTGGATCGGAATTAAGTAATTACATACTGATACAATTTAGGTACATAATGAGATCAAAAGAGGCAGTTAAATAAAAATTTACCTCATAAAATAAAAATAAACATAGTGGAATACAGATTAATGTTGTTAGAATCAAATACGAATCACATAAAAACAGAAGCCGATAATTTACACAGTAAAAATAAAAATAAACACATTAGTATACATATTAGTATTAGATTACAATTAAGTAGGATTCACATAATTAAACCAGAAACCGACAATTGAATAAAATGTACACAAAAATAGATTAATAATAAAAAAAACAACTCAGTGGGATACATATTGGCGTTAAGTGATAAATAAACACGATTTACATGATTACACAAAAAAAATAAGAAACAAAAAAAAAATGAAAATAAATACAGTGGAACACATTCCATTAAATATTTGCAAAGCGTTAGGTCTGGCAACTCATCATAAGATATTTTTCTAATTTACATTTAAAGGAAATTAAAGTTCGGCAGCCCTTGACTTCAGGCGGCAAAGAATTCCAGTGACGAGAAGTAGCAACAGTGAAAGATGAAGAATAAAGAGATGATGTGTGGAGTGGTATTTCTAGCATGTTATCATATTGTGACCGAGTATTTAAGTTATGATACTGAGAAAGACTGTCAAAATTCGGTATAAGAGAGAAAGGGAATGTAACTTTCTCCTCTCATTTAACCCCGAGCCACAATAATTTGTCGAAAGAAGGCGAAATGTGATCGTAGTAGCGGACATTACAAATGAAACGAACACACGCATTATGAACACGTTGCAGTTTCTGGGATAAATCCACCCTGAGATCACTGAATAAAGCGTCACAATAATCAAAATGAGGCATAATAAGAGTCTGTACAAGCGTCTGCTTTAATTTAGCTGGATAGTGGTACAATCTTTTTAATGAGTGAAGAGTGGAAAATACTAGTATTAGTATTAAGTATTCTTAAACATACATTTCATGGTTATATTCAGTTTTAGGATTTAGTACTAATAATTTCATGTGCTCAAGCGAAATACATTTTTAGGTTAGGTCTCTTTTAGTCAAACCAGTGAATTTCATATTGCCAGACAAAATACCTAACATGTTGATCTCATTCTCTTATAGTTTGCTTACGAAAATATGTTGCAAATTATTGAATTACTTGGAATATATTTCCAACATAAAGGTAAAGTATGGTAAGTGAATAAGTCATTCAGTAAGTAGGATCGTGATTTTACTTGAAATGGTGATATCTGGTAACAGTTGGCAACACTGAAAAGGCGGCAAGATTTGCTGTTTAGGAACTGTTCTTATGTGATCCTCACTATACAACCCTTTTTCGAAGAATTAACAGATTATTCAATGCCAGCAGCCATTCTTTCAACAGAATTCTGCTACTACACACACTGCTCACGTATCACTTAATTGCATTGAGGAGATTTTTTTAGTACAGAATAATTTATTAGTAGTGGTTTGTGGCCAGATCGTAACTCCGATCTTATTCCTTGTGATTTTTATTTATTGTCTTGTATTATATTTATTTGTGCGAGATCGTGCGTATTTGCTTGCTTTCCGCACAGAACCAATACGCGGTAAGTGTGAAATACCACATTCAGTATTCCCAACGTAACACACATAACAATTTCCCTCTTCTTACCGCTTAAGCGCGACATTCATTTTACTGCTTTAGGCTTTTAACATATCATTTTTAGACACGTTTAACATAGTAATAATTATAAATTGGAAACTTACCACTGCAATTTCACCTAAATTGCACTGTTAATTATTGTTTTTAAATATTTGCAAAAATTAAGTAAAGTATACTACTCCACGAAAGCTATTGCATTCCTGATACAAGTAACATTAAGGAAGCCGTGAAAAAATCAACAAGACTCCAGATGCCGATGTTATTACTGCAATATGTTATATAAATAATATTGTTAAAATATTAAAATGAAAAATAAATCATTACATAACCTTACCGTTTGTTTTAAGTTCGCATTCATAGACTGGGGGGAAAAAAAGACAGACGTATATCACGGCCTGCTGGAGTATAGATATTTTTGTTTTCTAAAGTTGCCGTCATTAAACAGAAACCAAGATGGAGATTCCATTGCAACTAATTAGAAATTCGTCTTTCAGGTATGTAATAAACGATCTTCGCACAAAATAATGTACGATACACGAGCGGTATGTTTGTTTTCATGTTCTCGGAAATTAAAAAAGCTCAACTACGTTTCGCTTTTTCAATCTTTTTCTCGAACATGAAAACGTCAACATACCGCTCTTGTAACGTATATTACTATTACATTCCATGGTATTCGTACACAGCTAGAACATGGAACATGTCAAAAAATCTTAATAGTATTTCAAAACCTTAATTACAATCACAGTCTAGTTGAAATATACAGGGTGTTTCACAATTCTTATTACAAACTTCTAGGGGCTGAAAAGGTGACTAAGTAGGTAAAGTTTTGATTAGGAACCCATGTCCGGAAATGTACGTTTCGATGCAAAATAAGTTTGAAGATCGACTCGACAGAACAACAAAAATGCTCACCTCATTCTTTACGAAACCACCTCTTGCTGCTTGTAGAGACAGAGTTTGTAGAGCGACATGATACCGCCACTGCTTGCCTTCAGTACGTGAATGAAACACACAGCAATGTACAGGAAACTCCTCGTACCCGTTTGAATGTCTGTGATTACACGATGTAATCACGACACCCGCTTTGGTAACTGCTGAAGCGGGAATCGAACCCACGTACGAGCGTAACTCGGGTCAGCAGGCATACGCGCTATCTCCTGATCTACGCCGGTGGTTTCGATGTAATTATATCAGAACAAAACCTAAAGATATATAATGACAAAAATTAGGGTAATTTGCTAGAAGACGGGCAAAATCCAACATGGCTGACGAAAACTACCAAAAACTTTCTGCCAACTATAAAGTCCAAATGTCACCAAACATCACAAAATCAAAGATGAAAAATGAGATATATATCCATATTTTTAAAGAAGAACAAGCCCTCCAAAAAAATGAAAATATATTTAATTTTTCGCCTTTGATTTTTTTGGCGTTTCGTGGCATTCGAACTTCATAGTTGGTAGTACTTTTCTGGCAGTTTTCGTCCGCACTTTACCCCCAAAAATCACTAAAACACAAAACAAAACATAATCATTTATCACCTTATCAAATAAAATTCAATTCTCATTGACGTCTTCATCGACAACCACTTCACTTCCAGTACAAATGACACAGGCTTTAGGGCAATCTAAACATAAACCATGCAAGCGACAAAGAACTAAACCAACACTTTGTCGTACAGTCAACTTTGCATAAATAAACCACGTCATAACACTAAATGAAATTCTCTTCGAACACTTACTACACCTTAACTTCTACAGAAAATTCAGTAAATAATTCCTTTAAACCACAGAAAAAAGTTTTTTCAACAATCCTTATTCACCAGCGAAAGAAGTAAACCAAAATCGACACAAAATTTAATAAATAGTTTCAGAACACGGATTCCTTCCTTTCCCTCTTACTTCAAAATTCCAACCTTGTGCACACAAAATAAATTATTGCCACTGAAAAGTGCTTTTTCGTAAGCATGGTGATGAGCATTCGACAAATGCAGACAAATCTATAATGTAACACCGCTCACGTCAAACAACCAAGAACAACTGACAACGTCATTATCCATTCAAAATTAATCAACATTCTAGAATAAATTATAACTATAACTAATCAAATCGAAATAAAATCACAAAAATCATAAAATGACAAACTTTCAATAGCTTTATCCATCAGACACAACATAACACCACTCACGTCAAACAACCAAGAACAAATGATAACGTCATTATCCATTCAAAATTAACGAAAATTCTACAACAAATGACAACTATAACCAATCAAATTAAAAGAAAATCACGACGACACCTGGTACAAAAAACCTAGAACTAACACGTAAAAGTCACTGAAAGATCACTAACACTTAACTCTGAAATAAAAAAGTTGGTAATACTTACTATATTCAACCAAGTGCCCGTCTTCTATCAAATTACCAAAATAAGGACTTAAACAAAAAAATACATTTGAAAAGAACACGTAATGGACTGACAAGGAAAGGACACGCTCTGTATATCACCGAATGAAATAAGACTTTGTGAGATGAAAGTACAAGACGTACTGTTTAAAGTCATACCCGGTATGTGTGGCCAATGACCCCTCGTTTTGGAAATATTGACTATTGTTTGTGACATACTTCCGTTAGGTGCCTAATAGGGAAGCATTAGACTGTGTAACAGCGTAGCCCATATGGTTGGATGCTGAGTTGTTATCCAGGCACCCTGAGTTCGAATCTTAACTGGTCCTATATTTTTTTCTTTTAATAATGATTAATATTGTGATCACAGTTATCTATTTACATACCTATATCATATTTCTCAATGTATTGAATCCTCCATCATGTTTTAAATAAGTTACTAATTAACTAACATTGTATTGTAAAGGATAAACAATGAAATACTGCTTACGTAGGAAGGTAAGATGTGTCCCTGGCGTCTGTTCTATTTCTGTAGCAGCTATTCCATTTCATTTTGTGCCCGATTCATTATGATGCCATAAAAACACACAAAACATACATATTTCCTGCACCATGCACAGCAAATGAAACAAGATTGTCCACAGTCACACACATTTTTCCGCACTTCTGCTGCGAAACAGATATCCTTCACATTCACAAACACTTCCTGTTCGTTTATCAATTTTGATGCATACCACGCATATTTCAACATGGCTTTGAATATAGGAACTGACAACTGAAAGTGAATTAAAATAATAATATAATAATAATAATAATAATAATAATAATAATAATGATGATACTACTACTACTACTACTACTACTACTACTACTACTACTACTACTAATAATAATAATAATAATAATAATAATAATAATAATAATAATAATAATAATAATATCAAGCTTTAAAAATATCAGGTTGCCTGGATAACAACTCAGCATCCAACCACATGAGCTACGCTGTTACACAGTCTAATGCTTCCCTATTAGGCACCTAAGGGAAGTATGTCACAAACAGTAGCCAATATTTCCAAAACGAGGGGTCATTGGCCACCCATACCAGGTATGATTTTAAACAGTACGTCTTGTACTTTCATCTCACAAAATCTGATTGTGTTTTGTGTGTTTTTATGACATCATAATGAATCGGGTACAAAATGAAATGGAATAGCTGCTACAGAATAGAACAGAAATAGAACAGACGCCAGTGACACATCTTACCTTCCTACGTGAGCAGTATTTCATTGTTTATCCTTTACAATACAATGTTAGTTAATTATTAATTTGTTTAAAACATGATGGAGGATTCAATACATTGAGAAATATTATATAGGTTTGTAAATAGATAACTGTGATCACAATATGAATCATTATTAAAAGAAAAAAATATAGGACCAGTTAAGATTCGAACTCAGGGTGCCTGCATAACAACTCAGCACCCAACCATATGGGCTACGCTGTTACACAGTCTAATGCTTCCCTATTAGGCACCTAACGGAAGTATGTCACAAACAATAGTCAATATTTCCAAAACGAGGGGTCATTGGCCACCCACACCAGGTATTACTTTAAACAGTACGTCTTGTACTTTCATGTCACAAAATCGGATTTAATTCGGTGATATACAGAGCGTGTCCTCTCCTTGTTAATGTAGCTATGTGACACTATTTTCAATATTTGGTCTACATTTACAACAAAATAAATATTTCCTGAAGTAATTTCTGAACTTCTTGCTTGTCAAACAAAGAGCAATGGGGTTACAGCAGGCGTTTACATATGGAAGTAGCCATCGACTGATAGGAAGAAGAGGTTGTTGAGGCTCAAAAATTAAACGTCGTTTAATAGGAGTGATTTGTAAGAGGTCTGAAAACGAAGCTTCTGTCAAACGGTCAAGAACATTTAGATACAACATTACTATGAAGTATGGGACAATGCTGAACAAGAAAACAATGACAAGACCTAAAACAACACCTGAGCTGCTGAAACGTTGTAGATTTCTAGAGCAATCAATACCGATTCTACGAGTGCATACAAGACGTCGTGCTAACAACACATACATGGAGGCTATCACACAAAACGGGAACACAGAAAATGCCAATGTAAGAAATATCAATACGTATGTATTGTATAGTGTTTTGTGTCCCGGAATGCATTCAAGAGAATAATAACTTACAATAATAGAAGGAATACTAAAGATAAAGGCAAGAACCCAAGTTCCTAGAATACACAGATATGTAAGCATTCTCATTTTTCTGTAGTCTGTCCTGGTTTTGAAAGGATTGGCTACAACGTAATATCGATTAATACTCAAAACCGTTACAGAAAACGTGGACGATCCCAAGCAAATAATAACAATAACTTCGAAATTGCATATAAAGTCTCCAATATTCCACTTCTCTGAAAAATGGACCATCAGCTTGAAGAACAAAGACAATAATAGAAAAAGTAAGTCACTTAATGCTAGATTCAAAATGAAGGAATTTGGCAGTGTGTGCATTTCTGGATTTGCAATTATTGCAATCAACACTACCACATTCCCTATAATACCAAGTAACGGGAGAAGAAATAACACAATTACAAAAACCTTTCCATTAATCGGATTATCTCTCTCGTATTTGTCCACTTCTTCCGATAGTATTGCCTGATTATTGTCTAGGAACTTTATCTTGTTATCAGAACAGTTTGATTTCTCTAAAATTCCCCACAGAATTCCTTTAACTTCTTCAGGCGTGGAACAAGTAGGGAATGCGTTCTCTTCCGTTTTGATGTGGTGTTCACTACACCATTTCCAGACATCCAAAAGTTGACAATCGCACTGCAGGGGGTTGCTGAATAAATACAAAGTCTTCAAGGATGGGAGATTTACCAAAACGTCAATATCAATTCCCTTCAATTTGTTGTCGTGTAAACGAAGATGTTGGAGTTGTCCCAAATTTTGAAACCAGTTGTCTGGTGCGGAACTTAGATTGCAATGTGATAAATCTAAATCTTTCAAAGTTGGCACATTTAGTAGTGAACTATTATATGGGATGTGAAGATCTTTGTTAAAACCCAAATACAGTTCTTCGAGTCGGATCAAGGGTTCAAATGTGGTTGAATCTATACGTGACAGTCTGTTTACACGTAGAGAAAGTGATGACAGATTTGAATTGTAACTAAAAACGTTTCTCTCGATGTAAGAAATTTTATTAAAAGATAAATCCAGTGATTTCAACGAAAAAAGATCATCAAATATCCCTTCACTTAGTTCTGTAATTTCATTATCTGGCATATGTAAATTTTCTAGCATAAACAGATTTCTAAATGTGCCAACTCTGATTTCAGTTATATAATTATATTTTAAGTTCAAATCTTTCAACATTTTCAGACCGCTGAATACACCGTCGCTCACATTTGAAATCTTGCAATATTGCAGACTCAATAATTCAACGTCGGTACGAATTTTTCTCACAAACATGTATTTTCTCAACACTTTAAATTTGTTATCGTCGAGAAACAATTCCTTCACGTACATGTGGTTTGTCTGTGGGGCATCTGTAAGGTTGGCATTCATGCAGTACATGGCGTAATTTGAAGGATCATACCAGCAGCCTTCGTGAGAAGCGAGGACGGATTGAACTCCCAGTACTACCAACCACATCCAATAACACAGGATTGGTGTTACAAGGGTTGCGACGAACACGAGAATCTTCACTCCTGTTTCCATGGTGTCTTCTGTTGAAAGAAATCGTAATTAAGATGAAATTGAAATACACCGTCTCCATACTTATATAATTTGAACTGGTAATGGAAATTACGGGAAAACGGCTGAAAGGATTTTAATAAATGACCCCTCATTTTGAGGCTTGGAACTCAAAGTTTTCCAGAAAAATAGTAGTTTTCAGTGAAATATCAATTTTTCAATATAATTTTCCTATTTTCCAAAATCCATCTCTCGTCAGTTTTGAGAACTAGCTAATTGCATTTCAGAATAAAACAAAACACACACTGCAGTAAACAATATTACACGAAGGCCATATTTAGAGCTCAAATTAAATTGGTCATTAAAAACTTAACTTACTAAAAATAATTTACAGGTTCAATTTTGTGGTGTGTAATTTTCTGGGTACAGCTGTGTATTGGATATTAAAAACTACAAAGCTTAAGGTGGTTTGATGACATTATTACCATTAGAAATGAAATATTATTGCAGTTAATGCCATGTTGTGACTATTTTTCATTAATTATACATAGTAATGCTATATTTATGATATGAAAGTGTAACGTTTTGGGGTTATATAAATAGATGTAGTCAATAACATAAATTAGATTTTGATTTCTATATTTACTGAGTGGTGGCTATATAGTATATATAGTATATGTTGCTGAAAGGTATAAAACTTACGTAAGATAATAATATTATTAAAAATCAAATATTTTTATAGTTATTAATCAAGTGGGATTGGGTCTTTTTCATATATTTAATGACGGTGTGGTGTAGATATTTATATGCGTGGTTCGGTTCAGTATTGGTTCGAGAGAGAGTATCTTTCATTATTATGGAAGCAAATAACTTACAGAATGTCTGGTATTCTTCATTGAAAATAATTCTGAAAAATGTTTATTTGAACGTCAAATGAACTTAGTTTGCAGCATTAGCTGCACAAGCCACTAGTGTATATATATATAATTTGAACCCTTAATGGAAATTACGGGAAAACGGCTGAACAAATTTTAATAAATGATTCGTCATTTTGAAGCTTGGCATCCAAGGATTTTCAGTAAAATAGTAACTTTCAGTGAAGCGTTAGTTTTCCTACATAATTTTCTTATTTTCCAGAATTCATCTCTCCTCAGCATTGGATGTCCGAGAAAACAGTGGAGAGAACAATCATAGACATTTAGAGGTAAAACTGTGTAATGCATGAAGAAGAATGATGTAATAGTATGACGTCATATACATTCTTGTAATAGGATTATCAGAAGTACTTTAGTAAAGGTCTCACAAAAAGCCATTGCAGACAAACAGTATTATACCTAAAACTCACCAAAAATATTGTCTTCACCTCAAGACAGAATTCAACGTCTGTTCATAAAGACAGACGTGAAGCCAACTGACAACCAAAGTCGTTCTCATATTTCAGAAGAAGTGGACGAGACAGGAAAATGGATGAAGGATATTCCTTTACCACTGTTTTCCGCACTGACAGGAAATGCGTCAGATTTTTGTCTAAATATTACTATAATATCACCAATAATGGAATACTTAAATATAAAAATTGTATTATTATTTCTTTGAAAGTCTTTTTGACGTCAAACATCTATTACTGCACCTACAAGAACAAAAAAATTTAATGTCTTAACGTGAAAGGTTTTTCTGTAAAGTCCGAGTCACTCTCGACACCCTGGCAACAAGTATAAGACAAACTTCCTTACTCATGGTTTCCTGCGCGGTCCGTCCAACTCCATTCTCAATTTAATATGCCTCGAGGTTTTCCACTCTGTATGTTTCGTTATTCTCACATTTTCGGTAGCTAGCCTATCAGGTTACGTCCATTTTCTACTTTCTCCTTCAGGATTATCTAATGTTCCTTCTGGTGGAATGTCTTTGGATACTGTATTGAGGAAAACGGTGGAACCTCGTCAAAACTGTCACTACCTTTTTTCAGTTAAAAATATCAGGCATGGTTGCGACTCGGCCCTGCGTATATTATACAGGGTGAACAACAAGTACGCTCTGCAATATTGCTAATAATTTCTTAAATTTTAATTTACAAAAAAAAAAAAAATGTTTATACAAAAGCTTTTGGAGATGAACCACGCACTATGGTACCAGTGCAGTGTTGGAAAAAAGTTAGTTATTCAGGCATATAGCGTGTGACAATAATCTTTATTTTTTAATAGCACCTGAAATTAAAATGTACTTAGTTCGAATCTCCATTAAATTTTACTTATGAATGTGTATACATTTAACCTGTGGTGCAGCTGTTAGTAAGCACAATTTTACAAGCTGAACTAAAGGAAGGGGCTACTCATCAATTAGCACTGGTCAGCTTGATGAGTTAATGACTGAATTTGGTATAAATTTCCTCTAACCAATACCTAATTTCCTCTTTACCCTTTCCTATCCAACCCTCTGACTGAACTCTTACTTTCTTCGACCCTGACGGCATTAGAGCATTCGAGGCCTAGGGGTTCATTTCCCTTTCCTTCCTCCTCTTTCTACTTTTCTGTTCCTAGTGCTGACCTGCTATGGCACTAAAATCGTCCTCCAGTGACTTAAGGAGGGAAAGCTGGTGATCAACAAGATCTCCCAGCTAGGTCCAGTGGACCCGTCGACCATCAGCAGGTGTGGTCCTCCAGACATTCTGGGGGTTGTGTGTGAATGAAGTAGCCACCAAATAGTTATTTATGGTACTTGTGAGGTAAGTGCATCTTTATTACACGAGTGGAAAGATTTAAGCACGAGGCGTCAGCCGAGTGCTTAAATTACACGAGTGCAATAAAGATCACGCTCACAAGTACCATACGTAATTTTATCCATGACCATAACGAAAAATTCTGTTTTATAAAAGAAAATATGTTGAAAATAAGTCCTCATGTAATCACATACCATAGCATGGATTTTAGAATCAATACGTTACTACGAGGTAGGTCATGATGTAGGAGGCCATGATTAGTAAAGAATGGTATCTAAGGCGTTGAATAAATAACAAATTATAATTAATTATATAATTTTAATATATATTTTTTCACTTTAAACGTGTATTTTCGTCTTTTTGAAGTTTCAGGGATTATTTAGAAGTGTTCACGGGACTAATGTGATTAAAATAATTTCACATTTTACTTCTGTAAACTTAAGAGGAATATTAAAACTTAATTAATCATCGTGTCTGTTTAGCTCAGTTGGCTAACGCGTGTTGTTTTAAAATCCTATAAACCCAACTTCGCAGGTTCAAGTCTCCTCGCATCCCAAAAGGTAAATTATTACAAAATTTTAAAAAGATGCATATTAAATATGGATGTAATGTACAAATTACGACGTAGCAGATAGAGAAAAGAGAAAGAGATTGAGTGAATGTATATTTAAGAAATGGTAATAAAGAAGTAGAGGTAGTGACATCTAGTAACTAATACATTAACTTCTTGAGTAATAGTTGAATGGAAAAGTATACGTGTGTACCCGGCTACTAGGAAAGTACTAATGAACTGTGAGATAAAGTTCAAACTGTGAGGTAAAGTCTTTATCTCACTAGTGAAATAAAGTAATGTTGAATAAAAGCCTACTTTACACACGCAAAAGTACTTAGTAAAGGCATGTTTTTCGTTATGGTCATGGATAAACGTTAAAATATGGTGTTCACTTAAATCGGCTACAACTTGCCATTTTTCACATCTGTGCTTCAGTGGCTAGTCATGATAATATCTTTGAAAAATATTGGAGTGTAAGAGGTCAAATGACTTTACTGTCAAACGCCTGGCATTAGAAAACAACAATATTTAACCTGTTCACACGATTCATATCTATAATTATTTTTAAACTTGTTTCGTGAACTTCAAACCTGAGACAAATAAGTATGTAAAATCGTGTTGAGTAGGAAACAAAACTAAACAAAACACTGTGTGAGCTCCAAGACTGTTGGCCACTTCTCTCACTCCGAGTTTCGTCATTCCATTGAAGGAAATCTAGAGGAGTTTGAGGGGAAAGCCTAAAATGGAGTAACCTAAAAGCTACCACAAAAAAAGGGGGCAAAGAAGCATGACAGAAGCATCAGAAAAAGAAACATACGAAGATGTAAGACTTAACGTTGAATTATACAGTTTTGACGTATGATGATATTTTGGAATACAAGTTTTCTAGGTCTTTTTTTCCTGTTACGATGTTTCTAATGGACACTTTTCCTAAATTATCGTTTAGCTATTACATGATTTATATTCCTAATTCATGTGTTGTGATAACTCCAGCACCTGTTAAGATATTAGTATTAGTATTAGTATTTATTTATTTAACCTGGTAGAGATAAGGCCGTCAGGCTTTCTCTGTCCCTCTACCAGGAGATTCCAATTATAATATGAACAATAAAATTACAATTGGTATTAAATTTATAATTACAGTTACAAATAACATTACAATTAGTATTAAATTTACAATTACAATTACAATAACATCAAAGTACGGAAAGATTACCTGAATAATTAAAGCTAGATAATTTATGATAGAGAAACAAAGAATATTTTATATTTACTGAATTACAAATTAAATCTAGAATAACAAAATTGTATAGTGATGAAATTACTGAATATTGAAATATTTTGTGGTAGATTAAAGAAACTATTTACAAGAAATCAATTACTGACCAAGTGCCTAGTAAGTTTTCGTTTGAATTCAATTTTATTTCGACAGTCCCTGATGCTAGCAGGTAGCGAATTCCAGAGTCTTGGCAGGGCTATTGTGAAAGAAGATGAGAATGAGGAGGTGCGATGGGATGGTATTGTTAGTATTGTTTCATGACGAGAGCGTGTGTTCAGATTATGGTGGGAAGAAAGGTAAGTGAAGCGAGACGACAGGTACGAAGGAATAGAAGAATTCAAGATTTCGAAGAGAAAGAGAAGTGAATGTAAATTTCTTTTCTTATCTAGTTTAAGCCAACCTATTGCTTCCAGGGATGGGGTAATATGATCATATTTACGAACATTGCTTACAAAACGTGCACACAAATTATGAGCACGTTGAAGTTTCATTTTGTTGTCGCTGGAGAGGTCAGTCAGTAAAATGTCCGCATAGTCGAAATAGGGAAATACAAGTGTCTGCACAAGGGACTTTTTTAAGCAAGAGGGAAGATGAACATTTATCCTTTTTTATATTTTTATGTAACTTTAAAGATATGATTATTTTCTTTTCTTGTTACGTATTACTAGAGCCCGGATGTTTAGGCATTAATAACTGTTAAAATAGGCAGACAAAAAAGGCAATAAAAACGTAAAAAAGGCACAATAAATTTTGAAAAAAAACAGGCATAATAAATTTAAAAAAAGTATAATATATTTTAGCAATAAGTTTAAATTATATCAACATAACTCACATATTTACTTCGTAGGTGACACATGTTCACTTATAAAATACTTGTTTTCGTGATTAACTGTCTTTTCACAAACCTTACATAACAAAACTGTTCCATCTGTTGAAAATGCATGGGCACCAAATTCACTAACTTAAGCATGAAGTTTACTTTTCAATGGTTTACTGAATTTAGGCATTCTAGCTAACCGATCTTATACCTTCTGTCACCCGACAATAACTGACTGTTCCTCACTAAAATTTCTTTCTCCTACAATAATAAACACGTGTAGCACAAAATTGTAACAGTAAGATTTGAAAATATGAAAACAAGCAATTGGAAATGCTACGTGACAACTTCTATGAGAACTAGCTGAATATTTAAAATTATAAAGCTGATTGTTGGTACCGTGAAGACATGACAATATTATATTTGTAACTGTGGATTGTCGATCATTATTCATATTACACCAATAGTATTAAAGCACGACTATTAGCAGATTAAGCACCGAAATAAATTACTTTTATTTATTATTGTTACTAAAGTTAGTCATTGTTTCAAATATTTAAATTTCATACACATTATGTTACAATTAATTATAAAAATGCAAATAAACTAAAAACATTGCTTTAAAATGAACAAAAAAAGGCACTATCGGCTTTGTTCTAACTATACGTACTGCGGAGTTATGGCGGCTAGAATGTCGGCGGAATAGTGGTTTAAACGCTTCCCCTTTTATCCTCGAAAATCAGAAAGTGTTCAGCATTGCCATTTTGATACTATCGTGTAAGAAGTAAGTCAAGGGGGAATACAGGGCCGCATCCCGTTTCTCGGTATGGCCATTATTTCCGGAATTAGAGACTCAAATATTTTAGGTAGTACCCAAAAATTGGGGCTAGAAAAAAAGTGCGACGGATTTGCTGGATTTTTGCGGTGATTACTAGGGAAGATGCGGGGGTGCTACTAGGTTAGGCTAGGCCGGGACGTGTAGAGTTGGTTAGGGTCGGGCCGGGCCGGGCTAGGTCAGGCCAAGGTCAGGTTATGATCATCCAAGATCAGGCCAAGATCAGTTCAAGGTCAGGCCAAGGTCAGGTCAAGGTCAGTCTGTCAGGCCAAGGTCAGGTCAAGGTCAAAATAGGGTCGGGCCAAGTTCAGGTCAAGGTCAGGTCAAGGTCATGACAAGGTCAGGTCAAATTCGGGCTAATGTCAGGTCAAGGTCAAGTCAAGGTGAGGTCAAGGTCTGGTCAAGGTCAAGCCAAGGTCCAAATAAGGTCGGGCCAAGTTCAGGACAAGGTCAGTCCAATTTCAGGTCAAGGTCAGGGCAAAGTCAAGTCAAGGTCACGCCAAGGTCAAGTCAATGTCGGGCCAATTTTAGGTCAAGGTCAGGCAGAGGTAAGGCCAAGGTCAAATCAAGGTGAAGCTCAGGTTAAGGTCAAATCAAGGTCAAGTCATGTTTGGATCAGGAGAGGTCAGGTGAGGTTAGGTTAAGCTAGGATGGGTTGGGTTGGGTTGGGTCGGGTTGGGTCAGGTCAAGGTCAGGCCAAGGTAAGGTTAAGGTCAGTTAAAGGTCAGGCCAAGATAAGTTCAAAAGGAGGCCAATTGCAGGTCAAGGTCAGTCCAAGGTCTGGCCAAGGTAAGATCAATGTCAGGCCAAAGTCAAACCAAGGTCGGGCCAAGTTTAGACCAAGGTCTGGTCAAGGTCACGTCAAGTCAAGTTCAGGCCAAGGTCAAGTCAAGGTCAGGCCAAAGTCAGGTCAAGGTCAGGTCATCAGGCAGAGATAAATGTAATGTCAAATCAAGATCAGGCTAAAGTCAGATCAAGGTCATGACAAGGTCAGGTTAAGGTCAGGTGAGGTTTGTATCTGTTCAGGTTTGGGTCAGGTCAGGTTAGGTTAGGCTTGGCTAGATTGTGTTGGGTTGGGTTAGGTCGGGTCGCCTCAGTTCAAGGTGGTCACGTTAAGTTCAGATCAAGGTCAAGTCAGGTTTGGGTGAGGTCAGTTAATCCACACAAAACAACCAATATTGGAGCTCACAAAAAGCCGATATTGTGTATAAAGTGTTTTAAAACTCATTTATCTCATTAAATATCAGTCCTATCAAAATTTTTCAAGGAATAAAACTTATCGCAAATCATTTTTAAAGAAACTTTGGTATGTAACATTTTAAAAAAAAATCAATAATAAGGGAGATATTTCGATTTATTTAATTCAGGCCACCTTATAACCCCACTTTTAAATAATGTATTTTGAATGCCATATAGCCTAAAATCTAAGTTACAACGAACTTAATTTATATTCCAATTTTCGTCGAAATCCGTTCAGCCATTATCGCGTGAAAAGGTAACAAACCTACAGACAGACAGACATACAAACAAAAATGTCAAAAAAGCGATTTTCGGTTTCAGGGTGGTTAATTATATATGTTAGGACCAATTATTTTTGGAAAATCGAAAATTACCAGAAAAATTTCGGCTACAGATTTATTATTAATATAGATTACTTTACAACACATTCAACAACACCATTTTTACAACGTCCATAAACATCACTGATTATACACACACGTAGTATCACTTTATGTTCACTTATTAGCAAGTTTCTGTCTGCCATCTCGTTTCCTAGAGCAGAATCTCGAACGGATAAATAGAGAATTCTGGGTAATGTACCCAACACGTAGTTCTAATCTTCACCACCCACGGCGTTGGGCGCTGATCATCGTATTTCAGCCCCTCGCCGCAAGATTGTGCTGACCGCAGTTTCGCAAACTATTATATATTTATCCATGGTTCAAATACCTCCCTTCCCAGGACGATGTGTGGAGTGGGGTATGTAGACATATTGCCAACATAATATCCCAAGAAGTTCACTTCCACATTATTTCATGGGACAAAAGTTTTGCGAGCCTGTGTACACGCGCTACCTCCTGAGATACGCATACGCCGGTGGGGTCGATGTAATTATATCAAAACAAAACCTAAAGCTACGATGCGCATCCAGAAAGTAAGTTCCCCATTTATTTTTGAAAAGAACACACACTTTCAGGAAAACATTTATTGGCAACAGATACAGCGATGTTTCAGCTATTTTTCAACATAGCCACCATCAGAATTGAGACACTTGTCGTATCGTGGGATCAACTTTTGTATCCCTCTGTCGTAGAACTCTGTCGCCTGTGAATGGAACCAGCGTGTGACAGACGTCTTCAGCTCTTCGTCGTTGCCAAAACGCTCACCGGAGACAGGAATTTCTTGAGTTGCAAGAAAACGTGAAAATCGCTGGGAGCAAGATCAGGACTGTAGGGTGGATGATCAAACAACTCCCAGCCAAATTTCGTCAAAACAGCTGCTGTGCGCCGAGCCGTATGTGGAAGAGCATTGTCATGGAGGAGCACAACACCTGCAGTAAGCATTCCACGCCTCTTGTTTTAATGGCACGTCGCAATTTTCGCAGTGTTTCACAGTAACGGTCAGCGTTCACTGTTTCACCTCTTGGAAGGTAGTCAATGAGCAGAATGCCCTTCCTGTCCCAGAACACCGTGCACATCACTTTCCGTACCTACAGCGTCTGTTTGAATTTCGTCCTGACCGGAGATCCACTATGCCGCCAATGCTTGGTTTCGGGGGTTAAGTGCGAAATCCAAGTCTCATCGCCCGTGACGATCCTGTCGAGGAACTCGTCGCCGTCATCGTGATACCGTTGCAGAAATGTCAGTGCTGCTCCTAAACGTTGAATTTTGTGTTCGGATGTCAGGTTTTTCGGCACCCACCTGGCACACACATTTTTGAACACCAGGTGCTTAGTGACAATCTCATGCAACAAGGATCGCGATATCTGCGGAAAATGGCTGCTCAGCTCCGTAATCGTGAAGCGACGGTTCTCCATGATGCACTGCCGCACCAGCTCAACACGATCATCATTGATGAGGGACGGTCGCCCACAGCGCTGTTCATCATGGACACTTTGACTATCTTCGGAAAACTGCCTACACCAGCGACGCACCATCTGCTTACTCATGATGTTCGGCCCATAGACCTGACAAAGCTGCCGATGAATTACAATTGGCACAATGCTTTGTGCATTAAAGAACTTTATCATCAACCGAACCTCGCAGGCGGCGGTAGAAGGAATAAGAGCTTCCATTTCGGACCACTGCTGCCACGCTACTGGCACCAGGCGGGACCTGTCCGGCTGGCATATGATTGATACGTCATAGATCTGTTACGCATGAGCAATTAACACGGCTAATTACGTTAACTTTCAAGGGAAAAAATCGGGAAACTTACTTTCTGGATGCGCCTCGTATATCATGACAAAAATAAGGACTTAAACAAAATAATACATTTGAAAAGAACACTTACTGGGTTTAATGTAACTGTGTGACACCATTTTCAATATTTGGTCTACATTTACAGCAACAAAGCAAATATTTCTTGAAGTAATTTCTGAACTTCTTGCTTGCGAAACAGAGAGCAATGGGGTTACAGCAGGCGTTTAAATAAGGAAGTAGCAATCGACTGATAGGAAGAAGAGGTTGTTGAGAATCAATAATTTGAAGTTGTTCATTAGGAGTGATTTGTAAGAGGTATGCAAATGTAATTACTTCTAAATGTTGCAGAACATCTAGATACAACATTACTATGTAGTATGGCATAATGCTGAACAAGAAAACAATCACAAGACCTACTACAACTCCCACGCTGCCGAAACGTTGTGGCTTCCTAGAACAATTAGCACCGATTCGACGGCTACAGACAAGATGTCGTGCTAACAACACATACATGGAGCCTATCACACAAAACGGGAACACAGAAAATGCCAATGTAAGAAATATCAATACGTATGTATTGTATAGTGTTTTGTGTCCCGGAATGCATTCGAGAGAGTAATAACTTACAATAATATAAGGAATACTAAAGATAAAGGCAAGAACCCAAGTTCCTGGAATACACAGATATGTAAGCATTCTCATTTTTCTGTAGTCTGTCCTGATTTTGAAAGGATTGGCTACAACGTAATATCGATTAATGCTCAAAACCGTAACAGAAAACGTGGACGATCCCAAGCAAATAATAACAATAACTTCGAAATTGCATGTAAAGTCTACAATATTCCACTTCTCTGAAAAATACACCAACAGCTTGAAGAACAAAGACAATAATAGAAAAAGTAAGTCACTTAATGCTAGATTCAAAATGAAGGAATTCGGGAGTGTGTGCATTTCTGGATTTGCAATTATTGCAATCAACACTACCACATTCCCTATAATACCAAGTAACGGGAGAAGAAATAACACAATTACAAAAACCTTTCCATAAATCGGATTATCTCTCTCGTATTTTTCCACTTCTTCCGATAGTATTGTCTGATTATGGTCTAGGAACTTTATCTTGTTATCAGAACAGTTTGATTTCTCTAAAATTCCCCACAGAATTCCTTTAACTTCTTCAGGCGTGGAACAAGCAGGGAATGCGTTCTCTTCCGTTTTGATGTGGTGTTCACTACACCATTTCCAGACATCAAAAGTTGACAATCGCACTGCAGGGGGTTGTTGAATAAATACAAAGTCTTCAAGGATGGGAGATTTACCAAAACGTCAATATCAATTCCCTTCAATTTGTTGTCGTGTAAACGAAGATGTTGGAGTTGTCCCAAATTTTGAAACCAGTTGTCTGGTACGGAACTTAGATTGCAATGTGATAAATCTAAATATTTCAAACTTGGCACATTTAGTAGTGAACAATCATATGGGATGTGAAGATCTTTGTTAAAACCCAAATACAGTTCTTCGAGTCGGATCAAGGGTTCAAATGTGGTTGAATCTATATGTGACAGTCTGTTTACACGTAGAGAAAGTGATGACAGATTTGAATTGTAACTAAAAACGTTTCTCTCGATGTAAGAAATTTTATTAAAAGATAAATCCAGTGATTTCAACGAAAAAAGATCATCAAATATCCCTTCACTTAGTTCTGTAATTTCATTATCTGGCATATGTAAATTTTCTAGCATAAACAAATTTCTAAATGTGCCAACTCTGATTTCAGTTATATAATTGAATTCTAAGTTCAAATCTTTCAACATTTTCAGACCGCTGAATACACCGTCGCTCACATTTGAAATCTCGCAATATTGCAGACTCAATAATTCAATGTCGGCACGAATTTTGCTCACAAACATGTCTTTTCTCAACACTTTAAATTTGTTTTCGTTGAGAAACAATTCCTTCACGTACATGTGGTTTGTCTGTGGGGGATCTGTAAGGTTGGCATTTATGCAGTACATGGCGTAATTCGAAGGATCATACCAGCAGCCTTCATGAGAAGCGAGGACGGATTGAACTCCTAGTACTACCAACCACATCCAATAACACAGGATTGGTGTTAGAAGAGTTGCTACGAACATGAGAATCTTCACTCCTGTTTCCATGGTGTCTTCTGTTGAAAGAAATCGTAATTAAGATGAAATTGAAATACATCGTGTCCACAATAAGAATATATAGAAATAATAGCTTATAATTTCACAACCGTATACAGTGAAACTTCCTAATAGCGCACACCGCCGTGGAAAAATTAAATGTCCGTTATTGAGAAGTGTTCGCTATTTAGAATATCGTAAGTATGTATACAGTACATTAAAATTTCTCATACATATTCAACACTATATTTTACAATACAGTACATAGACAGTGAGATTGTTTATAGTCCTCATTCAGTGAGAAATTCCAGATAAAGACATCTTATGCAAATCTAGTCTTTCAGGTGAAGCTCCCTGTAAAGCAAATTTGAATAATTTCAAGGGAAAAATTGTTCCGGGACCGGGTATCGATCCCGGGACCTCTGGTTGAACGTACCAGCGCTCTACCACAGAGCTACCCGGGAACTCCACCCGACACCGTTTCAACTTTTCCCTTTATATCCACACAACTCGCGTGTGCTGACGAAACGCCAGAGACCCACAACGAGTGCACACAATCTCTGTGTGACTTGGAATTGTGGTTTTCTGTTAACGTACACAGTAACGTATATGTTATGCAAATCTAGTCTCTCAGGTGAAGCTCCCTGTAAAGCAGATTTGAATAATTTCAAGGGAAAAATTTTCTGGGGCCGGGTATCGATCCCGGGACCTCTGGCATCTTATTTGCTCTAGCGCGGTAGAACCATTAATACGTTAAATTGTCAATGACAAGACCCTCAGTTTTAGAAAAAGCTCTTTTTGTGTTCTCATTTGCAATGTCAGTGTATGATTTTAAAATAACACCTTTTTTTTTTTTTAATTTCGCTAACCTGAGTTTTTCCCACATTAAACTTTGTGGCCAGCTCACGAACACTTAATTTCTCCTTCTCACTAAGCTTTACAATATCCACTTTCTCCTTTAGTGACAAACGTTTACGTTTCTCGTGACATTTTTAATGTGACTGTACTTCCGAACACTCAACTTGACAAACTAAGAAAGTACGGACTGCTCACGTACAGTATCACAACTAACAACTGTGCTGCTTACCTTCAGTAAAGTACAAGAACTTTCAAATGCACGATAATGATTGTTGCAAAGAATTCCGTTAGAATTCCGTTTAATTTACAACCGTCTTTTTCTTTATTTTCTTTCACGCTGTCCGTTATTTGGAAGTTTTAATTGTTATTGGGAGATACATTTCAGTGTCCGCGTCCGTTATTGAAAATGTCCGCTATTTAGAAGCATATTATCATTAGGACCAATGCTATTTTGCAGGGGAATTTTAAAATGTCCGCTATTGGGAAGTGTCCGTTAAGGAACGTTTCACTGTATTATAATTTATTAAGAAAAAGCTAAATCAATAGAAACACTCTCCAAGATTTCGTTTCATACCTTTTCTATGGCCATTATTGAGTGCAATGTTTTCTTTCAAGCTTATTGTTGCTTGGCCATTGTTGTGTGAAATGTTTCGTTTCAAGCTTATTGTTGCATGAATGAAAATGTGCATTTGTCACTCTAGTTCCTTGTCAATAGAGATGTGGACGGTACAGCAAATAGTTCGATGCGTGCTCTGGTTTACAGAATTGAATTCAGTTACGCGGGTTCAGCGGCGCAAACGGATGGATTGGAATGTGGATCTTGCTACACGCAAATCCATTTACGAGTGGGATAGAACCCTACGAGACAGGGTTGCCAGATAAAGGAATCGAAACCGTCGTACTAACTAATAAAAATTGTCGTACTTCAGCGTAAAATTGTCGTACATTTCTCAACTTCCTAATATACTTCTAGTCCGCCGCTGTGTAGTAATGGTTAGCACGTCTGACTGTGAAACGATCGGGTCACAATTGAAATCCCGGATGAGACGAGTTATCTGGTTGATGTTGTTTACAGGTTTTTTCCTCAACCCATTAAGAGCAAATACTGGTTAACTTCTGGCGCTGGAGTCATTTCACTGGCATTATCACTTTCATGTCATTATGCATTTGATAAAGAATCGCAAAATAAATATATCTAACAGTAAATTTTAGTTCCAATTAAAAATACCACTAATTATAGTGCACATCCACAATGACATTCAGCATTGAAACAAATCACCACCCATTTCTTCTTCATCAACACTGTCATGGCAATAAGGCGTGCACGATGACGCTTGGTTACAATCAACTTTGTTATATTTAAAGTCAGTAGAATTTGATCTTTGGCCGGCGCGGCGGCAGATAGAGCCACCCGACACATCTACAGGGACATCACTTCATTTTTACCAACATTTTTAACATTAACCTGGCTATACTCGCAAACACTGTTGCCCCCTTCCATTACAGGAGTTTGATGTTACTAATGCAATATGTAAACAAATCCTTTTACTAGCTATAGGAGGAGAGAAAAGTAGTTTATCCATTTATGTTGTAGGGAAATACGATATTACGATTTTCAGTTCGATTATCACTTTTACGCAATTTATGTAGAGTAGTAACATTTTTTTTTCTAAAAACTCAACTTTTCAGGCGGCTATGTTCGTTATGTAATGTCTACTTTATTTAGCATATTAATTATTGATGTTAACATACAATATAGAGACTGCATTTAAATTGAGGGGGTCATAAGTAAAGTATTAGTATTAGTATTTATTTATTTAACCTGGTAGAGATAAGGCCGTCAGGCCTTCTCTGCCCCTCTACCAGGAGATTCCAACTACAATATCAACAATAAAATTACAATTAGTATTAAATTTACAATTACAATTACAAATAATATTACAGTTAGTATTAAATTTACAATCACAATAAAATCAAAGTACGAAAAGATTACCTGAATAATTAAAGCTAGATAATTTATCATAGAGAAACAAAGAATATTTTATATTTACTGAATTACAAATTAAATCTAGAATAACAAAATTGTATAGTGATGAAATTACTGGATATTGAAATATTTTGATAGATTAAAGAAACTATTTACAAGTAATCAATTACTGACCAAGTGCCTAGTAAGTTTTCGTTTGAATTCAATTTTATTTCGACAGTCCCTGATGCTAGCAGGTAGCGAATTCCAGAGTCTTGGCAGGGCTATTGTGAAAGAAGATGAGTATGAGGAGGTGCGATGGGATGGTATTGTTAGTATTGTTTCATGACGAGAGCGTGTGTTCAGATTATGGTGGGAAGAAAGGTAAGTGAAGCGAGACGACAGGTACGAAGGAATAGAAGAGTTCAAGATTTCGAAGAGAAAGAGAAGTGAATGTAAATTTATTTTCTTATCTAGTTTAAGCCAACCTATTGCTTCCAGGGATGGGGTAATATGATCATATTTACGAACATTGCTTACAAAACGTACACACAAATTATGAGCACGTTGAAGTTTCGTTTTGTTGTCGCTGGAGAGGTCAGTCAGTAAAATGTCCGCATAGTCGAAATAGGGAAATGCAAGTGTCTGCACAAGGGACTTTTTAAGCAAGAGGGGGAGATGAACATTTATCCTTTTTAGCACATGGATAATTGAATATACTTTTCTGTAGGTTTCTGTGATTTGCATGTCCCAGTTGAGATTATCTGTAAGTGCACTTAAGTTACTTTTGAGAAAATGGGGATTAAATATTTAAGCTTTCGTAAAACCGGTGAAATTTTTATTTAAATTTTAATGTGTGATGCGATTAAAATATCCCTTTGCCACTAAAATTTTAGATACTTTAGCTTACACTGGATGCACTTAACTCATGTTATTACAAATGTCACTAGCATTCCTTTGCTTCTAGCCACCTTAATTCAAAATAAGCTAATATGAATTTTTAAACAAGTTGCTGAAAATGGTTGCCGTTCATTACAATGCAGGCTTCAATTCTTTACGCATATTATTAAAAACATTTTGTATCATATCCTCTGAAATTGAATTTATCGTTTCTTGAATATAATTTTTTAGTACGATATTATTAATATAGGTTCTTTCTTCTATAGAAAACGCAATCATATTTATGAAACACACTATACACTGCAGTGTTTACTTCACTGCTTGAAGACTTCGAATGCAACAGCGGCCGTAAGTTTGTGTGTCTGGCGGGAGCAAGGACATTAGTGAAGGGGTGAGAGTGAAGTACATTCAGAAATGCAGGTACAATAAAAATGCAAGTAAAAATAAAATGATGTCCCTGTATAATGTCGGCGCGTTTAGACTTCTTAATACTACTGCGGTACTATTTAATTGATACCTAAAAGATTTCCTTTATCGAACAAACAAGGAAGTTAATAAAATTAAACTCGTATTACTTTGATATAACTGCGCCGTCTACGTGAAACCTAGAACTGAAGATGACAAATTATGACATGCATGGCAAGCAGAGTTACAGATCGATTTTCAAAGCATCCCCCTTAAAAGCATGCTTCTTTTATATTAGTCCACGACATATTAAATGAAGAAAACTTATCTAAAAGGGACGAATTAACCATAAATTTAATTTCAATTATAGACCAACATTCTAAGTTCCCAATTATTTTTTCCCTTCAGTGAAATAGTCGTATAAAATTGCGTCCGACATAGAGTGCGGTCGTACCTCGTACATTCAGAGTCCGTGGATATCCAGAGTACCGCAATCGTTTGAGCCGGCAAATGCCGACAAATCCGCCATTGTTAGTCCAGAGCTCTATGCAGTATACAGTTGTATAGGGAAAGAATGTAATTTAAATGCGAAAAAATGCAATGCTGCTGTGTTCAGAACTGTTCACAGAGAACTGAAAAAAGCGCACATTTATTTTCTCTGTGACAAGGTGAAAGAAATAAGGAAAAAGGAAAGAAGTGACTATAAATATAAAAAGAAACGATCCACTACCTAAGCGAGCATACATTGTGAGATTAATGAATGCCTGTATTTTGATATTTATTTTTTCAAAAATTGGGTCCCAAAATATGTTTATAAAACTAATGTAGAATTTAAGTTGTTCCAGCAATGATATTTCTACATAAAACAAATGAAAATCACGTACCAATTAGGATCAGTGTCAAATTTTTACCATCTTCTCCCTTTCAAATCAAGCATTTCTGAATTTAATCCTATTTGCTATTTGCAAGAATGACATAATATATTTGTGAAGTTCTGAATCCATTCTTGAGACAAGATTGTATTGTTTGGCTCGATTAGAAAATACAAAGACCGTAGAAACTAGAAACCCTATTAAGGTTAGACTGATGTGAAATTTCAATTTTCTAAACTGTTCTAGGTATAGCTCTGAAATTTTGTACTTTTAATTTGTAATTTTAAACTGTGTAAAATTAGGTTTTCAAAAATTGCTACTATTATGGCCAGAAATTTTGTCTACATACTTGTCAGACCTTCAGAAACAAAACTTACTATACAATTTTCCTTTTATTTTACTAAAAAAATAATTTAAAATATTTAATGCACTAAAAGTGTAAAAACAGAAAAAAATTCAACTCGAGCGTAAAAAAGTATAAAAAAACACCTTTTATTGATATTCTGGCTGATATGCATCAGGTAGTACATCTCACTTGACGATATGTTTCAGAGGAAGAACAATTGTTTGTATGCATCTGAAGTCTGATTAGTGTAATATGTTACTAGTCAGAGATGTATGTAATGTAGGGAGAAAGGAACTGGCCACCCTACCCCATTATCTCCTGGCCTAGTTGCCTCATGAGTGATGCCTTATTGGTGGTACTTATGAGATTCAAACATGTCTTCCGACATTTGACTAAACAACAGCAACAACAAAAATATGAGTGTTAGGTATAATCCTGATAGTAAGTTTTGTTAAGAATATATTCAAAAACCTCTAATGATTATTGTAATACAGTAAACTCTATGTAAACTGTAAGAATTGTTTATGTATTTTCGCAATATGACTTCCTAAGCTAAAACGACATAAAATAAATAAATAAAAAAAAAACTCTACAAAAAATTATGCACGTAGTACAAAATCTGTGGAAAGAGTAGAATTTTTAGCAATGCAAAATTTACAGTAAATTGAAGTGGAGAAAATTCACTTCAAAGTTTTGGATGATAATAATGAACCAAGTCTCTGTCTTTTTTTATTTTCTAAGCATTTTGAAACATATAGACTTAGTATATTATATACAGAACTACCCTTATATACACTACCACGCTGTGCACACCTAACCTACACTAGTAAATAAAGGTGACTAAAAAAACTATGTAAACTTATGAAAACACTATAATAGATAAATATTATATACAAATCACTATAGACTGTAGACACTATTATAACACGAACAATAAAACTGTTAGAAACTTGCAAATATTTCTTGTATCACAAACAAAAATCAAGCATGGAAAACACGTTGTTATGGCTACTAGCAACAAGCGGAATTTTCCTTTAGACAAGAGTTGTGCTCTCCTTTGTAACTGAATGTTTTTTAAAGGAAAGCAGCCTTTGAAGTAGGTCTAACACCTGTTGGATTCTATGAAGAAATATTTCGAGAAGTCGAGAAGCTACACTGGCTCAATCGGAAATCTAATATAATAAATAATGTATGAAATAGAGCGTAATTTCCAAAATGGTCGCAGAATTCAGAGTGGAGGGCGTGGACGGAGCATTTAAATTAACAGTCAGAGCCCGCAGCCTTTTAAAAATGTGACCCTAAATAGCTAATAGACCGGTCGTATTGTCATGAAAATTGGCAGAGGGCATCTTTAGACCAAAAATGAATTTTTAAAGGTAAAAACAAAGAAACGATTTTTTGACGAAAAGGACAAAACCTCACGTCAGTGTATCCTTGGGGACATTATACTGAAATTACTAACTTCCATATTTTTAAAACTAAATTCACAAAATGTTTATCAGTAGTATATCTGGTTAGTAATAACGCATGTACAAAATTGTGTCTCTCTATAATAAGTGGTTTGCATTTTATTAATAAAGTAATATAATAATATTGTATTGCTTAATGCAAAAAGTCCCTTGCGTCACAATTTACATTATTTTTAATTGATATTCACTTATATGATTCTTTATATACATTGGAACAAACATACGGTCAGCGCGTCTGGCTGCGAAACCAGGTGGCCCGGGTTCGAATCCCGGTCGGGGCAAGTTACCTGGTTGAGGTTTTTCCGGGGTTTTCCCTCAACCCAATACGAGCAAATGCTGGGTAACTTTCGGTGCTGGACCTCGGACTCATCTCACCGGCATTATCACCTTCATATCATTCAGACGCTAAATAACCTAGATGTTGATACAGCGTCGTAAAATAACCCAATAAAAAAAAACAAACATTACTATTGGAATTTTTGTACAGCGAATGGGTAAATTACAGGACATTTTATGGCTATTAATTTTTATTTTTATAATAAAAATTCTAGTAATTTACCGATTAATTTTACAGCAAACCCTATAGTAAGCTTTGACTCCATGTATGTAAGGATCCATATAAGTGAAAATCACTTAAGAACAATGTCAATTGTAGTGCAAGCACCTTTTTATATAAAGCGGCTCAATATTTTAATAATCCTGCCTAAGGTTTTTCCGTGGTTTTCCTAAGGCGCTAAGACAAATGTCGGGATGAGCCCTAAAAGAAATGGGCCACGGACCTATATGCCCATCCCCATATATATTCCCCTTTTCTTGTAAACGACGTATGCCCTAGTTCAGAACCTGTAAATTGTCTGTTAAATGTACGAGGTCACTCAATTAGTCGCAATTTGAAAGGGCAGGGACCTCTCAAATTGCAGATTTAGATTTCACGTCGCCTCTTCCGACGGCCTTCACATGCCTTGTCATCGAACAGATGACAGCGTCTCGCCATCCTAACAGCAAACACCAGCCAACTCCTCCTCGCCCCGTCCCGTGATCACTTGATCAAATCTCCGTCCCCCTCGCGTATGTGGTACCTAAGAGGTTACGTCCAATTTCGGCATCCCCTTCAAAATTTTTCTAGAACTCTTTCAGTGGAGCAGCGTAACCCGGAGTGAGACTAGTGGCCAACAGACTTGGAGCTCACATATTTAGTTTAGTACAGCCCCCAACCCCTTGCAAGGACGCGTTATGCGTAACTTTTAAATTTGTCCTCCCAATTCTCTTTCGATTTTTTCGATTTAATAAAATAATTAATAAAATGCAAACCACGTATCATAGGCGGATGCAATTTTGTACACTTGTCACTATTAAGCAGATATATCAGTGATAAAAGTTTGACGAATCTAGCTTCGTAAGTATGGTAGTTATGGATTTCACTGTTGTGAACTCTTAATACTAATGAACTTCGCGAAATTTCAGTATAGTGTCCCCTTATATGCGGAAGCCGGAGAGTTCGCACGAGGAATGTAGTTGGAAATGTTTAGACTTATTGTTATTTTATTTGAAACATTGTTGTTTTTAATTTGTTACTTGTAATTTATTAAGTTCTTGTTGCTGTAATACCTACAACTGTGACGTTTATGAAGGAGTGTATTGAACACTTAAATGTATATTTATGCTATTATAATTATTAAATGAAGTGTTTTTGCATTAGTATGTTGACTGACAATAATGTTCTATAATGTAAGAATATTCTTTAGACGTTTTTGCCCTCTAAATTAAAAATATCTGAGTTTTACTTTAAATATTCCTATCCCACGCGTGTTGAAAAGGACTAACAATGGCGGCCGACTCGGTGATTGCGCTACTCTGTATATCCACGGACTCTGGTACAATGAGTCAAAATAGTCGTATGCGTACGAGTATAGTCGTACGTATGGCAACCCTACTACGAGATAATGTAAGCTTGATTTCAAAGACAAGGAAACATTCCAAAAAGCATGTGGCCGAAATGACTGTGGATCAGGTGCGTGAATCATTTGCTAGAAGCCCACGTAAATCACGACGACATAGACAAACTCAGTTATTAGTGCAGATAGAGAAAATTGGAAAGAGGGGAAAGTTGTTGGGACTATGTAGTTTTCAATCTAATGTGCTTGAATTTTCAGCGTAGAGTACAGCGTTGAGGCTGTACACCAGTACGACATACCCGCCACTCCCAGTGCTGCCAAATTAGTGACTTTTCCGGCAGTTCTACGGGATTATATATGTGTGTGTATCATTTAACGCAGAAAAATTGTTGACATACAGAATTTAGCGGTTATTAAATTTAACTTCTCACAGTGCAAAGAAACATTTCTTGACATTGATAGCAAAAGAATTCAGGAGAATTTCATTCTTGCCCGGCGGTTTGTACTGGCAATAAATAAATAAATAAATAAATAAATAAATAAATAAATAAATAAATAAATAAATAAATAAAGCAATAAATAAATGAATAAATAAATGAAAAATAAATAAAGAAAGAAATAAATGAATAAATGAATAAATAAATGAATAAATAAAGAAATAAAGAAATAAAGAAAGAAATAAAGAAATAAATAAAGAAATAAAGAACTAAATAAATATATAAATAAAGAAAGAAATAAAGAAATAAAGAAATAAAAAAATAAATAAATAAATAAATAAATAAATAAATAAATAAATAAATAAATAAATAAATAAATAAATAAATAAAGAAATAAAGAAAGAAATAAATAAAGGAAGAAATAAATAAAGAAATAAATAAAGAAATTAATAAGGAAATAAATAAAAGAATAAATAAATAAATAAATAAATAAATAAATAAATAAATAAAGAAAGAAATAAAGAAAGAAATAAATAAATAAATAAAGAAATAAAGAAAGAAATAAATAGAGAAATAAAGAAAGAAATAAATAAATAAAGAAATAAATAAGGAAATAAATAAGGAAATAAATAAGGAAATAAATAAAGGAATAAAGAAATAAATAAAGAAATAAATAGAGAAATAAAGAAAGAAAGAAATAAAGAAATAAATCATTAAATAAATAAATATGCAAATCTAGTCTTTCAGGTGACGCTCCCTGTAAAGCAGATTTGAATAATTTCAAGGAAAAGTTGTTGCAGGAATAATTAAATAAATAAATAAATAAATAAATAAATAAAATGTGTAAAATAAATAAATAATTAAATAAATAAATCAATCAATCAATCAATAAATAAACGGACGGACATGAATGAAACATACACACAACTGCTTTCTACCTTCAGTCTTAATGATGGAAGTATGGGGTTGTCGGACAGTAACTTAATTTACGTCAGAATTATATGAAGTGTTACTTAACAGTTTAATATTTGCTACTAATGTTCTGGTTATAATGAAACTAACATCTGTTCATTGTTACTATTATTGTTATTATTACCATTATTTTATTTAAACAGAATACACAACTTCTAACGGTTAATGGTACAAACAGCTGCAGTTTAAAAATAAGTCTATAAATTACACAATCATAAAGTTTTACAGAGTTATATCTTTTCGAAAGTTATAATGATATTTAAGCGAAATTTGAATTCCAAATGGAAAGCATAAAAACTAGACAGGAGACAAAGGAACTGAGGTTACTGTGAAATATTACGGGACACAAGGGAAAAGATGATAAAAAGAATGCATATATCCAAGAAGAATTAGAAATATTTAAAATAAACTGTAGAATAATAGAATTTAGGAATAATTGGTAGCCTCACTTACAAAGAATGCAACCGACTAAATAACCACGTCGATTTATGCATTACCGAGACATTGGATGTCCGGGAAAACAGTGGAAAGAACAATCATATACATTTACAGGCAAAACTGTGTAATGCATGAAGGAAAATTATGTAAAAGTATGACGTCATATATATTCTTGTAATAGGATTATCAGAAGTACTTTAGTAAGTGGTCTCACAAAAAGTCATTGCAGACAAACAGTATTATACCTAATACTCACCAAAAATATTGTCTCCACCTCAAGACAGAATTCAACGTCTGTTCATAAAGACAGACTTGAAGTCAACTGATAACCCAAGTCGTTCTCATATTTCAGAAGAGGTGAACGAGACAGGAAAATGGATAAAGGATATTCCTCTACCACTGTTTTCCCCACTATCTAATAGGAAATGCGTCAGATTTTTGTCTAAATATTACTATAATATCACAAATAATGGAATACTTAAATATAAAAATTATATTATTATTTCTTTGAAAGTCTTTTTGACGTCAAACATCTATTAGTGCACCTACAAGAACAAAAAAATGTTAATGTCTTAACGTGAAAGGTTTTTCTGTAAAGTCCGAGTCACTCTCGACACCATGGCAACAAGTATAAGACAAACTTCCTTACTCATGGTTTCCTGCGCGGTCCGTCCAACTCAATTCTCAATTTAATATGCCTCGAGGTTTTCCACTCTGTATGTTTCGTTATTCTCACATTTTCGGTAGCTAGCCTATCAGGTTACGTCCATTTTCTACTTTCTCCTTCAGGATTATCTAATGTTCCTTCTGGTGGAATGTCTTTGGATACTGTATTGAGGAAACGGTGGAACCTCGTCAAAACTGTCACTACCTTTTTTTCAGTTAAAAATCTCAGGCATGGTTGCAACTCGGCCCTGCGTATATTATACAGGGTGACCATTAAGTAGGCTATGCAATATTGCTAATAATTTCTTAAATTTTAATTTACAAAAAAAAAAAATGTTTATACAAAAGCTTTTGGGGATGAACCACGCATAGTGGTGCCAGTGCAGTGTTGGAAAGAAGTTATTCAGGCATATAGCGTGTGACAATAAACTTAATTTTTTAATAGCACCTGAAAGTAAAATGTACTTAGTTCGAATCTCCATTAAATTTTACGTATGAATGTGTGTGTATATAAATATATATATATATATATATATATATATATGAGCGATCGGTTTGGAAGTAAATCCCGAAAAGACAAAGTATATGATTATGTCTCGTGACCAGAATATTGTACGAAATGGGAATATAAAAATTGGAGATTTATCCTTCGAAGAGGTGGAAAAATTCAAATATCTTGGAGCAACAGTAACAAATATAAATGACACTCGGGAGGAAATTAAACACAGAATAAATATGGGAAATGCCTGTTATTATTCGGTTGAAAAGCTCTTATCATCCAGTCTGCTGTCCAAAAATCTGAAAGTTAGAATTTATAAAACAGTTATATTACCGGTTCTTCTGTATGGTTGTGAAACTTGGACTCTCACTCTGAGAGAGGAACATAGGTTCAGGGTGTTTGAGAATAAGGTGCTTAGGAAAATATTTGGGGCTAAGCGGGATGAAGTTACAGGAGAATGGAGAAAGTTACACAACACAGAACTGCACGCATTGTATTCTTCACCTGACATAATTAGGAACATTAAATCCAGACGTTTGAGATGGGCAGGGCATGTAGCACGTATGGGCGAATCCAGAAATGCATATAGAGTGTTAGTTGGGAGACCGGAGGAAAAAGACCTTTAGGGAGGCCGAGACGTAGATGGGAGGGTAATATTAAAATGGATTTGAGGGAGGTGGGGTATGATGATAGAGACTGGATTAATCTTGCACAGGATAGGACCGCTGGCGGGCTTATGTGAGGGCGGCAGTGAACCTTCGGCTTCCTTAAAAGCCATTTGTAAGTAAGTATATATATATATATATATATATATATATATATATATATATACATATATATACACTTATACACACATACAGGGTGTTTCAAAATACGGGGCATAATTTCAGGTATATATTTCCCACATGTAGACAATCAAAATAGTTCATTACAACATGTGTCCGGAAATGCTTTATTTCCGAGTTATGGCCTTCACAACATTGATATTCACCGGAACCCTACCTCATGTTTTAGAAGACACTCCACTGATCAATCGTCAACACATTCACTTCTTGCATGATGGCGCTCGTGCACACTTCAGTCGTACGGCTCGACGGTACTTGGATCGAAGGTTTCCTGATCGATGGATAGGTAGAGGTGGCCCAATTGCTTGGCCTTCACGCTCACCTGATCTGAACCCTCTCGATTTCTACTTGTGGGGCCATTTAAAATCATTGGTTTATTCGTCTCCGGTGCCTGATTTGGAATCCCTTCGGAATCGAATTGTGGCATGTTCTGAGGACATACGCAATACTCCTGGAGTTTGGGATCGTGTTCGCAGGTCAATGAGACATCGATGTGAGGTCTGTATTCAAGCAGGAGGTGGACATTTTGAACATCTTCTGTAATGACAACGACCTGCGGAAAGAAAATCGTTCCGGTCAATTTCAATGTTGTGAAGGCCATAACTCGGAAATGAAGTATTTCCGGACACATGTTGTAATGAACTATTTTGATTGTCTACATGTGGGAAATACATACCTGAAATTATGCCCCGTATTTTTGAAACATATATATATATATATAACCCATTCACACGTTTCATATCTATAACTATTTTTTAAACTTGTTTCGTGAACTTCAAACGTGAGACAAATAAGTATGTAAAATCATGAATAATTTCGAGGGAAAAATTGTTCCGGAGCCGGGTATCCAACCCGGGACCTTTGGTTTGACGTACCAACGCTCTACCACTGAGCTACCCGGGAACTCTAGCCGACACCGATCCAATTTTTCCCTCTATATCCACAGACCTCAAAGTGGGCTGACAACCGTCAAGCAACCAACTTCGAGTGCACACTAACTCCGTGTGACTTAAATTGTGGTTTTCTGTTAACGAACAGTGACGTGTATTATGCAAATCAAGATTTCAGGTACAACTCCCTGTAAAGTTGATTTGAATAATTTCGAGGGAAAAATTGTTCCGGAGCCGGGTATCGAACCCGGGACCTTTGGTTTGACGTACCAACGCTCAACCACTGAGCTACCCGGGAACTCTAGCCGACACTGTTCGTTAACAGAAAACCACAATTTAAGTCACACGGAGTTAGTATGCACTCGAAGTTGGTTGCTTGACGGTTGTCAGCCCACTTTGAGGTCTGTGGATATAGAGGAAAAATTGGATCGGTGTCGGCTAGAGTTCCCGGGTAGCTCAGTGGTAGAACGTTGGTACGTCAAACCAAAGGTCCCGGGTTCGATACCCGGCTCCGGAACAATTTTTCCCTCGAAATTATTCAAATCAACTTTACAGGGAGTTATACCTGAAATCTTGATTTGAATTTATGTAAAATCATGTTCAGTAAGTCACAAAACTAAACAAAACACTGTGTGAGCTCCAAGCTTGTTGGCCACTTCTCTCACTCCGAGTTTCGTTCTTCCATTGAAGGAACTCTAGAGGGGGGAAAGCCTGAAATGGAGTAACCCAACAGCCACCACATAATCAGAATCAGAAGAAGAAACACACGAAGATGTAAGACTTAACATTGAATTATACAGTTTTGACGTATGATTATATTTTGGAATACAAGTTTTCTAAGTCTTTTTTCCTGTTACGATGTTTCTAATGGACACTTTTCCTAAATTCTCGTTTTGCTGTTACATGTTTTATATTCCTAATCCCTGTGTTGTGATAACTCCAGCACCTATTAAGATATTTTTATGTAACTTTAAAGGTATGATTATTTCCTTTTTTTGTTACATATTACTAGAGCCCGGGTGTTTACGCATTTATTACAGTTAAGATAGGCAGACAAAAAAAAAGGCAATAAAAACGTAAAGAAGGCACAATAAATTTTGAAAAAAAAAAAGGCATAATAAATTTTAAAAAGGCATAATATATTTTAGCAATAAATTTAAATTATATCAACATAACTCACATATTTACTTCGTAAGTGACACATGTTGGCTAATAAAATACTTCTTTTCGTGATTAACTGTCTTTTCACAAACCTTACATAACAAAACTGTTCCATCGGTTGAAAACACATGGGCACCAAATTCACTAACGTAAGCATGAAGTTTACTTTTCAATGGTTTACCGAATTTAGGCATTCTAGCTAACCGATCTTATACCTTCTGTCACCCGACAATAACGGACTGTTCCTCACTCAAATTTCTTTCTCCTACAATAATAAACACGTGTAGCACAAAATTGTAACGGTAAGATTTGAAAATATGAAAGCAAACAATTGAAAATGCTACGTGACAACTTCTATGAGAACGAACTTAATATTTAAAATTATAAAGCTGATTGTTGGTACCGTGAAGACATGACAATATTATATTTGTAGCTGTGGATTGTCGATCAGTATTCATATTACACCAAAAGTATTAAAGCACGATTATTAGCAAATTAAGCACCGAAAAAAATTACTTTTATATAGGTTACTATTGTTAGTAAAGTTAGTCATTGTTTCAAATATTTAAATTTCATACACATTATATTACAATTAATTATAAAATTGGAAATAAACAAGAAATATTGCTTTAAAATGAACTAAAAAAGACATTTATTAATAAGAACCGCCTTAGAAAGGCAAAATAAAAATTGAATAATTTCAAGGGAAAAATTGTTCCGGGACGGGTATCGATCCCGGGACCTCTGGTTGAACGTACCAGCGCTCTGCCAACTGAGCTACCCGGGACGGTGTCGGGTGGAGTTCCGGGTAGCTCAGTTGGCAGAGCGCTGGTACGTTCAACCAGAGGTCCCGGGATCGATACCCGGCCCCGGAACAATTTTTTGCCTTGAAATTATTCAAATCTGCTTTACAGGAAGCTTTACCTGAAAGATTAGATTTGCATAATATATACGTCACTGTGTACGTTAACAGAAAACCACAATTTCAAGTCACACAGAGTTTGTGTGCACTCGATGTGGGTCTCTGGCGTTTCGTCAGCCCACGCGAGTTGTGTGGATATAAAGGGAAAAGTTGAGACGGTATCGGGTGGAGTACCCGGGTAGCTCAGTTGGCAGAGCGCTGGTACGTTCAACCAGAGGTCCCGGGATGGATACCCGGTCCCGGAACAATTTTTCCCTTGAAATTATTCAAATCTGCTATACAGGAAGCTTTACCTGAAAGATTAGATTTGCATAATATATACGTCACTGTGTACGTTAACAGAAAACCACAATTTCAAGTCACACAGAGTTTGTGTGCACTCGATGTGGGTCTCTGGCGTTTCGTCAGCCCACGCGAGTTGTGTGGATATAAAGGGAAAAGTTGAGACGGTGTCGGGTGGAGTTCCCGGGTAGCTCAGTTGGCAGAGCGCTGGTACGTTCAATCAGAGGTCCCGGGATCGATACCCGGCCCCGGAACAATTTTTCCTTGAAATTATTCAAATCTGCTTTACAGGAAGTTTTACCTGAAAGATTAGATTTGCATGATATATACGTCACTGTGTACGTTAACAGAAAACCACAATTTCAAGTCACACAGAGTTTGTGTGCACTCGATGTGGGTCTCTGGCGTTTCGTCAGCCCACGCGAGTTGTGTGGATATAAAGGGAAAAGTTGAGATGGTGTCGGGTGGAGTTCCCGGGTAGCTCTGTGGTAGAGCGCTGGTACGTTCAACCAGAGGTCCCGGGATCGATACCCGGCCCCGGAACAATTTTTCCCTTGAAATTATTCACATATGCTTTACAGGAAGCTTTACCTGAAAGATTAGATTTGCAAAATAAAAATTGGCCCTATCACTTTGATTTACTCCAAGTTACATTTATATCTATGAAAATAATGATTCTCTTCCACACAGTAAAAGAGACATTTGCCAAACATCTGATCTCTACTCGTTACTAAGTTGTTTATTGTATTGTGGTTAATAACGGAAAAGGAACTTCCTCGATCAGACTTTTCTTACAAGGTGTGTATATTTGTAATACAGTGGTTTCTTTCCCTATAGAAAACAGAGTCCAATGTCCATTTATTTCAGAGATTGAGAAACAAATTTCTGCTAAAAAAAAAAAAGGAAAATATTAGTTTCCTGGAAACAGACGGTTCATTGCAGACCTGTCTCTGGAGACCTACCGTAAAAGCTTACGGAAAAACGTTGTACGGATAGATTCTTTTCTCGTTATTGCATTGTTAGTGCTGTATTCTTGTTTTTCGGTTGCTGAATTTCAACTATTTACATTTCAATGTAACCATCATACGATTAGATTTTCAATCAGTGGTGCTAATTAATTCTGTGTTGTGCTTGGAATTGTGGTTCAGACACTCTTCGTTGCATTCATTAAATTATGACGTATATTCACTGAAAATGTGTGCAGTTTTTAATTCATGATAGCACTATAACGATTCCAAAACAGATGTGAAGAATGATCTTCGTCCGATAGATTTAGATTCGCAATTATATCTCCTATAGGCGTACTATTAAACGAACAATTCTTGTATGTTTTGTAAAATTTAATTTTGAAAACGATCCCAAGCATTTTGATGCAAGGGGGTGAACCTAACCTTTTTCGGGTATGACCAAGTGATTCAGTTTGGCTTAAATAATTCATTTAGTGGGGTAAATAACTTGATTTAGAGGCGGAAAATTCTTTATCCTTAAATTTTGACAAAATTGAGGACTCGTCCATTCCCTTAAATTCTAACAGCAATAGGGATGATGTCAAAATTCAGGTCATACACTTGGATTTAGAGGCGGAAAATTGTTTATCCTTAAATTTTGACAAAATTGAGGACTCGTCCATTCTCTTAACTTCCAACAACGATAGTGATGATGTCAAAATTCAGGTCATATACTTGGATTTAGAGGCGGAAAATTGTTTATCCTTAAATTTTGACAAAATTGAGGACTCGTCCATTCTCTTAACTTCCAACAACGATAGTGATGATGTCAAAATTCAGGTCATATACTTGGATTTAGAGGCGGAAAATTGTTTATCCTTAAATTGTGACAAAATTGAAGACTTGTCCATTTCCTTGACTTCTAACAACAATAGTGATGATGTCAAAATTCAGGTCATATACTTGGATTTAGAGGCGGAAAATTGTTTATCCTTAAATTTTGACAAAATTGAGGACTTGTCCATTCTCTTAACTTCTAAGAACAATAGTGATGATGTCAAAATTCAGGTCATATACTTGGAGTTAGAGGCGGAAAATTGTTTATCCTTAAATTTTGACAAAATTGAGGACTTGTCCATTCTCTTAACTTCTAACAACAATAGTGATGATGTCAAAATTCAGGTCATATACTTGGATTTAGAGGCGGAAAATTGTTTATCCTTAAATTTTGACAAAATTGAGGACTCGTCCATTCTCTTAACTTCTAACAACAATAATGATGATGTCAGAATTCAGATCATATACTTGGAGTCACGCTTGAAATGGAAAATATATTAGGAAGATACGAAAATTCTTAGCGATTTTTCGTTGTGACAGAAGTCATTTTTTATATGAATAGAAGGCAGAAATTCATCAGTAATACATAGAGGTGATAAAGACAAACAAATGCTAGGGAGGTGATTAAATTATAGGATAAGGAACCATGACTGGTTGAAACATGTTTTTCCGTACCGGTTTATTGGTCAAAAGTAATATCACATAGTAAAAGTGTAATAGTCTTACTTAAATCCAATTTTAATCCACTTTATTTATTACAGAAGAAAATAATTAAAATATGTCTTCATAAACCTATTGATTTTCCATCTCAAAAATTGTTTTTAGACTTTAATGTACTTAACATGCGACAAATTTATTATATTGTATTAATAAAATTCATACATAAAAATCGAAATAATTTTGAATTGTATTCTCATAGTTATGAAACAAAAGGTATGAATTCTTTAAGATTGTTTGAACCAAAATGCAACACTGTTACAGTATTTAATCATAGTAGTAATTTAGGTCCAAGAATATTTATAACAAATTTTTATTTAAATATCGTGATCTTGTCAGTTCTAATAATACTAGTACTAAATTTAAAACGTTATGTATGGATTTTATAAAAATTGAAAAATTGTAAATTTAAATTTATATATTCTAATTGCATAGTAGACATAAGATAAATTGTTTTGTATACTTATTAATTTTAACTCAGGAATCCGCCCTTGAGTAAGAGTTCTACTCTTTCAGGGGCGAGCTAATGTTTTTCTGTATGTATTATATTTTGTGCGAGATCGTGCATATTTGCTTGGTTTCCGCACAAAACCAATCCGCGGAAAGTCTAAAATTCCACATTCAGTATTCCCAACCTAACACATATAACAATTTCCCTCTTCTTACCGCTTAAGTGACATATTGATTTTACTGCTTTAGGCTTTTAACATATTATTTTTAGAGACGTTCAATAAAGTAATAATTATAAATTTGGAAACTTACCACTGCAATTTCACCTAAAATGCACTGTTAATTATTGTTTTTAAATATTTTCAAAAATTAAGTAAACTCTACAACTCCACTAAAGTTACTGCATTCGTGATGCAAGTAACATTAAGGAAGCCGTGAAAAAATCAACAAGATTCCAGACTCAACATAGACTGGGAGAAAAAAAAGACAGACGTATATCACGGCCTGCTGGAGCATAGTAAACACAGAAAACATTTTAAAGCAACAATGTTGAAGATAGATATTTTTGTTTTGCAAATTTGCCGTCATTGAACAGAAACCAAGATGGAGATTTCATTGCAACTAATTATAAATTCCTCTTTCAGGTATGTAATAAACGATATTCGCACAAAATAATGTACGGTACACGAGCGGTATGTTTTCTCTCAATTCTCGGAAATTAAAAAAGCTCAACTATGTTTCACTTTTTCAAACTTTTCCTTGAACATGAAAACTTGAACATACCGCTCTTGTAACGCATATTACTATTATGTTACAATTATTAGCAAAATGAATGAATGAATGAATGAATAAATAAATAAATAAATAAATAAATAAATAAATAAATAAATAAATAAATAAATAAATAAATCTAGAATAATTTTAATTTTGTAAAATTTCACTACAGTGTACGGCTGTTAATGCTGCCAACATAACAGTTAGGAAATCACTAACGGTTGTAGTATTTCTCAGTACCGAAATTCGAAACGAAAATCACCATAATCCACTAGCATAAGTAGTAATGGGGGGGGAAATGGTTAGGTTTCAACCTTATGATATTAAGTAAACTGATCCGGACTATATTATGGAGATTTAATGAATATACAAGCAGAAAGATACCGATGCATGTAAACCGAAGAAAGTTAGAAATTTATTTAATGTTAGCGTATTTCTTAAGCACATTTCCGATTATTTGGGTCAAGTATGGTGATAGTTTGGCGCGTGGGATGGGCTATGACGTCACAAGAAACTTCCATTCTCTCCCTCCTACAAATAGTTGACTATGAGATCAATTGATTTGGAGTTATTCTATATTACTGCCGTACAGATCGTGCTGCCATCTCTCGAGGAGAAGCCCTACTTCACATGTACGTAGCCAGAAAGAAGCTCCACTCTTTGTAAAGACAGAAATATAGAATTATAGCATTTTAAAGTTGTAGGGATTTTTATAGTTTTGTGTCTTTATGTAAATATATCTAATAAAAAACAGCTGTAATGCAAATAGGCCTACAATACTATCGTCACCATGCGAAGAAAGACGTAGCCATTATGTTTTTGTTTTTACCTTCTCTATGGTGGCACCATTCGTCATTTTTTTATTTTGCTTTAAGTTGCCCAATAGCAGTATCGCTTTCTACGTGTTCATCCTTCTTTTTGTTACAATGTAGTTAGCATTATATTGGAGTTTTAGAGCATTTGCTTCATTTACCAAATAATTCGTTGAATTTAAACCAATCAAAGCCAATTGTCACAGTGATATTGTCTCTTTTATATTGTGACTTTCGTCTTTTGTTTTGCAATTGTTTCCTGCTTGTTAGGTTATGTCAGTGGCAGTTTCTAGTGTTTTCCAAGGAGAGAGGATGGTATTTTTTAAAACTTTTTTTTCCTATTTGGTGTAAAATATTAATTTTTTTGTGTGTAGAGAGCTCATAGCTGTGGCAACTCAACCAAATAAAAATATTTTGAAAAAAAAAAATTATTTGGGGGCCAAAATTTGAAAAACAAATATACCCAATGCAGGAGTGTACTAAAACTGATATATCTAAACCGTTTTTAAAGATAGATTCAAACAGGTTTTTGCAATGTATTTGCAAAAGCATATTCTACAAACTGTCTGTAACAGAATTTTGATAATAGTCCCTACGTTTGTAAAATAAACAATTGAAATTTAATAACAATTTTCTGATTTCCTTTCTTGCAAACAAACTGACGTATTTTTAGAACGAAATCAATTAACACAATTCCGTTACAGAGAAAAGTTTACTAATAGTCTAAAGAATGTGTGTTCTAAATTTCATGCATGTATCTTTAATAGTTCAGAAATTATATCCATTTTTGTCTGGCAATGTAGAAAAAAATGAAGTTACTGAAACCTATAAAAGCGGGCTTGTGATTTAAAATCCATAGCGCAGGAAGTCTAAAAATGACTTCTCAACATCCGATAAGGGCACAAATACCCACAAAATGTTATGCAATGCATTCCACACATATCAAAGGGCATTTTAAAGGAAAAAAATAATTTATCGGAAACAACAATAAAAGTGAGCGAGTGATTTAAAAATCCGTAACGCAGGAAGTTTAAAAATGGCTACTCAACATCCGATAAGGGCACAAATATCCACAAAATGTTATGCAATGCATTTCTCAAATATCAAATGGTATTTTAAAGGAAAAAAATAATTTACCGGAAACAACAATAAAAGTGGGCGAGTGATTTAAAAATCCGTAACGCAGGAAGTTTAAAAATGGGGACTCAACTTCCGATAAGGGCACAAATACCCACAAAATGTTATGCTATGCATTCCACACATATCAAAGGGCATTTTAAAGGAAAAAAATAATTTATCGGAAACAACAATAAAAGTGGGCGAGTGATTTAAAAATCCGTAACGCAGGAAGTTTAAAATGGCGACTCAACATCCGATAAGGGCACAAATACCCACAAAATGTTATGCTATGCATTCCACACATATCACAGAGTATTTTAAAGATTTTTTTTTTAATTTACTCATTTTTCACCAAAGCATACCATCATCTCCCCTTAAGATTGTCAGATTGCGCGATTTTTCGCAAATTGGGCAATCCGCCAGACATGGGGCGCACTGTTCATGACGACAGACGATATTTTGAGCTACAACTAATATTATTTTTCTGGGCGAATTGGAAGATATTTATTAATGCCGTTCCGAGTAAATTATTACACTTTAAAAGAATAAATCTCATATCCCTGATGGCATTCCACTCTCACAAAGGGTTCATTACTTTCCAGATATCATCAGTTACTCTTGTTGTTTTCAGTGCGGTCCGCTCCTGGATTTCCTTCCTCCATCCACAGTCCTCCTGTCACGCTGGACTGTTGCTATGACAACAATCTGTGTTTAAGGTGATGTGGAATTAAAGCTCTCATTAACTTACCATATAAATGCTTGCCGATATTAGTAACGGATCAGCGGGAGGCAAGAAACGCCCACGATTCTCTCTCCTAGTGACTTGACGTCAAACTGTGCAACTGACCGCTCTTGACTCGTTTTTCCTTACGCTTAACGAGTACTCTATCACATAATATATTCAGACACTAAACAATAATATTAGGATGTATTCGTATATATAATTACAGAAAATCTCAGCACAGTGCCTAGTGTGAAAATACGATGAGAAGGGCAAGCTTACACATGAGGTATATATAATTTTAGTGCAATTTAAGAACTATACAGGGTTAGTTAAAAGTCCCGCACCAGCTAAATAACTTTTGAATCATATGGTTCAGTGTCATGAAACTTGGTATGTGGGGATAACCATATGCCAAGAACTCAATAATGGTATTGCCGAGTTTTTTCTACTTCCGGTTTAACAGGAAGTAACTCCAACTCTCCTATTTTAAATGGAACACCCAATATATATTTTTTATTTTTAAATAGTGCTCCTTAAGAGCTTTTCAAAAAAGTACCCTCACTCGATACTTCTGTACAAATTCAGTGTCGATAAGTCAAGAAAACAGAAAAGTGTATCGAATATTAAAATAATAAAATACTCCTTCCTTAACAAAAACAAAACAAAGCTAGCTCACCTTCTAAATTATGTGTTCAAATTGGTAGCCCTCAGCTGTTTTACAATCTGTCACTCGATCATAGAAACCATTTAAGGAATGATTTAACCAGGCTTTAGGAATATCTTGCACCACTTCCATTTTTATTTAGCAACACTGAATTTGTACACAATTATAAAGTGTGGGTACTTTTTGAAAAGCTCTTAATGAGCATATTCAAAAATTAAAAAATATATTGGGTGTTCCATTTAAAATAAGAGAGTTGGAGCTACTTCCGGTTAAACCGGAAGAAAAAAAACTCGGTAATAACATTGTTGAGTTCTTAGCATATGGTTATCCTCACATACCAAGTTTCATGTCACTGAACCGTATGCTTCAAAAGTTATTTGGGTAGTGCTGGACTTTTAACTGACCCTGTATATAAAAACTAAAGGTGATATGACCAGTTACTGTTTAATCGCGTGTTGTCTTGACGTAGGCCTACCTGTTCCGGGAACCGTGCTAAAACAAAGAAATTACAAAATTTCGAATGCTTAGGGATATATCTACGTGAATATTTTTGAAGTAAACTTTTTTTTTTTGTTTTCTTGTTTTTTTTTTGTATGAAAAATTACTGGAGTTTTCTAAATCCAGTGATACATAGTTTATATAGTTTGCTTATGTATTCATTCTATTTAAATGGACATGTTCTAACACAATATAGATCAGCTAAGATATTCTCTTTTAACTTAAAATTAAATTTCCCAAAAGTTGCAATTTTTTCATACATATTATTACATAACTCCACAACTATTAGAGATAGAATACTGAAATTTTTCACACTGATTTCACATCCATTTATTCAAAAAGTAGACTAAAATAATGTCCATATCTTCGAAAATAAAAGAAAATTAGATCACAAAACATAGTGTAAATTTTAATATACAGGATGTTTCAGAAATACTTTGACAAACCTTAGGAGCATGTTCCTCACAACAAAACAAGAAAAAAGTTCATATAAACATATGTCCGAAAATCCTTAGCTTTTAGTTATTAATGAAAGAACATAATGAAACATCTGTCAGATATTGTCAGCTTGGCAGCAAGTGTTGCAACTTTAATCAATTCAGAAACTCATAACAAATGTTCAAAATGTTCTCCTGTAGTAAACAAGTCTCCTTGGCAACATATAGCCATCTAGGATACAATGAGTGTATCAGCAGACTTGTATCGATAACATCATTCGCTTATCTAACAAAATGAATTATTATTATTGGTTAAAAACTTAAGTTAAGTTGTTGGATTGTACCTCGAAACACGTTGAACGTAAACTTTCATTGTTACGAGTTTCTGAATTGGTTAAAGATGCAGCACTTTCTACCAAGTTGGCAATATCTAACAGATGTTTCATTAAGCTCTTTCATTAATAACTAAAAAGCTAAGGATTTTCGGACATATGTTTATATGAACTTTCTTCTTGTTTTGTTGTGAGGAACATGCCCCCAAGATTTGTCAAAGTATTTCTGAAACACCCTGTATTTTATATAGGACACACAAAAATTAACTGTATTGAAATTAATAACTCCACATGTCTGAGAGTAGTTCACTCTTTAGAAATAAGTATTTTTTTAAATGCAGTAAAAAAAATAAATATGTCAGAGAAACTCTAACAATGTTACAGTTACCAAATGATGTAAGTGAATATTTTTTTTCATGCTCTAATAAAACGTAAAGCAGAGTTCGTATAGGTCAGTTTCTGTCAGATGCGTTTCCAATTCACTGTGGGCTAAAGCAAGGAGATGCACTATCACCTTTACTTTTTAACTTTGCTCTAGAGTATGCCATTAGGAAAGTCCAGGATAACAGAGAGGGTTTGGAATTGAACGGGTTACATCAGCTGCTTGTCTATGCGGATGACGTGAATATGTTAGGAGAAAATCCACAAACGATTAGGGAAAACACGGGAATTTTACTGGAAGCAAGTAAAGAGATAGGTTTGAAGTAAATCCCGAAAAGACAAAGTATATGATTATGTCTCGTGACGAGAATATTGTACGAAATGGAAATATAAAAATTGGAGATTTATCCTTTGAAGAGGTGGAAAAATTCAAATACCTTGGAGCAACAGTAACAAATATAAATGACACTCGGGAGGAAATTAAACACAGAATAAATATGGGAAATGCCTGTTATTATTCGGTTGAGAAGCTTTTATCATCCAGTCTGCTGTCCAAAAATCTGAAAGTTAGAATTTATAAAATAGTTATATTACCGGTCGTTCTTAATGGTAGTGAAACTTGGACTCTCACTTTGAGATAGGAACATAGGTTAAGTGTGTTTGAGAATAAGGTGTTTAGGAAAATATTTGGTGCTAAGAGGGATGAAGTTACAGGAGAATGGAGAAAGTTACACAACACAGAACTGCACGCATTGTATTCTTCACCTGACATAATTAGAAACATTAAATCCAGACGTTTGAGATGGGCAGGGCATGTAGCACGTATGGACGAATCCAGAAATGCATATAGAATGTTAGTTGGGAGGCTGGAGGGAAAAAGATCTTTGGGGAGGCCAAGACGTAGATGGGAAGATAATATTAAAATGGATTTGAGGGAGGTGGGATATGGGATAGCGACTGGATTAATCTTACTCACTATAGGGACCAATGGCAGGCTTATGTGAGGGCGGCAATGAATCTACGGGTTCATTAAAAGCCAGTAAGTAAGTAAGTGAGTGAGTAAGTAAGTAAGTAGGTACTCTGATAAAACTGGATTTTAAAAGTTGATAGTGACTTTTTTATGCTTTTATCAACTATTTAAGTTCTAATAGGTCTTGTTATGGCACATTGCAATTTTTGTTCACGCGTGCGTTTATTTTCTTGTAAAATTTTAGAAATTTAGAACCTGCATTTTCTGATATTATTTGTGGTTATTCACGTAGTACATATATATACGTTTAATGTAACAACACTATAAGCCGAATTTTAATGTTACTAGTTAGGCCACGAACCATTCAAATTGTCTGACCACACCCAATGACGTCACCACCCCTCACTATGAACACGAGGGAGCCTAAGTTGCTTATAAAATTAGCCATGCTGATTGGCCTCTCTGAGTAATACATTACCAGTCAAAAGTTTTCGATCACCTATCACAACTATGAATTTGTGGTTAAAACAGGAATTTCGTTTTAAACATTCTATCATATCAAGGTCAGAAAGCATGGGTAGACATAACTGCTCGGTTAGAGAAGCCAACGTACTATGGGAGGAACGATCATGATTTTAAAATCAAATGTAGGAAACAGAAAACGGATGTAGGTAAATTCTCATTTTTAAATAGAACTATAAATGATTGGAATGACCTGCCTACAGCGGTCTTTGAGGGCTGTTCTTCCTTAAGGAGATTCAAAGAATAACTTAAAAAGTTGTGTATAAAGTGTAAATTAAAATTAAGGTGACATTTAACATTTAATTTTTAAGGTGACATGTATTTATTTAGCCTGACGAGTTACCTCCTTGAGTTTGAATTGTAAATTATTTAAAAATAGCGTGTAAGAGGGCCTTAGACTAGAAATGTTTAGCTTAAATGTAGTTCTGTTTATAAGTATGCATAAGGGTGTAATTATTTGACTTATTTGAACTGTTGTATCAGTGAAGCGAGGTGAGTCAGTGAAGTTATGGTTTTACAGTGCAGTGAATAGCTCCGATCAGTGATAATTTATAGTGTATGAAATGTGTCCTATAGTGTCAGTGAAATGTGTTATAGTGCCACTACAGCGAGTGAGGTGAGATGTTAAATATTATGGTTTATTTAATGACGCTCGCAACTGCAGAGGTTATATCAGCGTCGCCGAATGTGCCGGCATTTTGCCCCGTAGGAGTTCTTTTACATGCCAGTAAATCTACTGACATGAGCCTGTCGTATTTAAGCACACTTAAATGCCATCGACTTGGCCCGGGATCGAACCCGCAACCTTGGGCATAGAAGGTGAGGTGAGAGTAAAGTGAAAGATTATTATCAGTACCAATGTGAAACTTATGTAGGGCCTATAAATATGTAGGTTGTATTGTAAAATTAGATTCACTTATTAATTAGGTTATTTTATGTATTATTATAAATTGTAATTATTGTGTTAAATTGTATTGTATATTCTTATTGTGTCCTGCGCCGTGGCGTCGTGGTCTAAGACATCCCGCCTAGGACTCGCGTTACGGAATGCGCGCTGGTTTGATTCCTCATGGGGGAAGAAATTTTCTCATGAAATTTCGGCCAGTGTATGGGACCGGTGTCCACCTAGCATCGTGATGCACTTGAGGAGCTACGATAGATAGCGAAATCCGATTGCGAATACCAGCTATAACGGTTGGGGGGGGATCATCGTGCTAACCACACGATACCTCCATACTGGTTGGATGATCGTCCACCTCTGCTTCGGCATGTGGGTGTGAGGCCTGCAGCCGGCTGTTCGGTCTAGGCCCTTCACGGGCTGTAGCGCCACGGATTATTATTATTCTTATTGTATTGTGTATTGTATAATTGTATTGTTTATTGTTTATATTGTGTATACCAGTGCCACCGGGTGCTTGCCCACTTGCAGTGTAAATACATACATACATACATACATACATACATACATACATACATACATAACATATATCATATCATATATCATATCATATCATATATCATATCATATATCATATCATATATCAATCATATCATATCATATCATATCAATCATATCATATCATATCATATCATATCATATCATATCATATCATATCATATCATAATGCTAGAGAGAGAAAATATTTATTTTGTTGGTATATTCAGTTTTTCCGATGTGTTTGTGCATTGAAATAAAGTGTACAGTTGTTTGCATAGCTGATCGAAAACTTTTGATCTGTAGTGTATATGAGGGGAAGGAGACAAACAGAAAAGGAGCAGATGAAAAGAAAGGGGAAGAGGGAATGCTAGAAAATAAATAAGGAAGAAAGGAGACAAAGAAAAAATATGGAATGGGAGTAAGGAGAAAAGAACAATGTAAGAAGAAATGAAGATACTTGTAGGAGAAGTAAGAGAACACGAAGTAGTACAGAACAATCTATGCTAATAATAAATCTGTAAGCGAAATTTTTCTGGTAATTTTCGCTTTTCCAAAAATAATTGGTGTTAACATATATAATTAATCATCCTGAAACCGAAAATCGCTTTTTTGAAATTTTTGTTTGTAAGCCTGTCTGTCTGTCTGGATGTTTGTTACCTTTCACGCCATAATGGCTGAACGGATTTCGATGAAAATTGGAACATAAATTAAATTCGTTGCAACTTAGATTTTAGGCTATATGGCATTCAAAATACTTTATTTAAAAGGGGGATTATAAGGGGGCCTGAATTAAATAAACCGAAATATCTCGCTTATTATTGATTTTTGTGAAAAATGTTACATAAGAAAAGTTTCTTTAAAAATGATTTCCGATAAGTTGATAGGACTGATATTTAAGGATATACAAGAGTTTTAAAAGAACAATACAATACATTTTCACCGCCGCCTCTGATTATTGTGTCGTTGTTCCGTAACTTCTAGGTGCAAAATATTAAATTTTTTAGTAGGAAGAAAAACAAATTTATTCATTCTATGGCAGTAGTACATAGGAGATTGTGAATTCTTACATTTTCGAAAGAAATATAATTAAGTTATATATAGTAGATTGTATTATTTGCTGCATCACTACTTAAGTTATTTAATAGAGCAAAAATCTAAAAATATATATGTGACATAGGAGTTATTGCAAGAACGACGACGATGGTTACAATAAAATAAAAACAAATGACTCCGTCTATTTAAGGCGGCCTTGACGTTTATCAATATTAATTTTGTGTGTTTGTATGAAGTAATCTCAAAAGCTAATTAATCTTCACTAATTGAAATTTGTAGTTTCTCTAGATGGATGTAATGCTACAAATGAGGACTGAGGTAAGATGAAAAGAAATCTGTACGCACAGAAAACTTGATATTCTGTCGAAATATTGTACAACTTGATTATTGCCACTTTATTTGGTCCACATAAAATACTCTAATTTTATACACTCATTTTACCATAGAGATCACTGGAGCTGAGTTATTTTAAAAGATGTCATGAAATGGCGTTCCTGCGCTCATAATTTGCCCATATTCGTTTCCTGTGTTTCTTAAAATAATATTTATGTAGGGTACCTCATTTTTTTATTTGCATAAACAATGATATACAATCGAGCGAGTTGGCTCAGACGGTAGAATTTGAGACATGCATTCGGGGGTCCCGGGTTCAAACTCCGTGGCCGACCAATCTGATTGAGGTTTTTTATGATTTCCCTTAGTCATAAAGGCAAATTCCGGATTGGAAAGATACATGCCATTATTCATCACCGCCTCAGTTACCAATACCAAAAACATTAATCAAAGTCTATAACCAGTTACATGAACACAAGCCATCTACAACACACAATAGAAACAGGAACTCAACAAGAGTAAAAACGGCCTGCTGATATACCCACACATTCTAAACACGCGACATGACCACAGATGTTAAAGCGTGAATAAAATAAACTTAACAAAAAAAAAATGATGCACAGTAAGGTTAACATAAAAATGATCTTCGTATACAATCAGTTCTATTAATTTGGAGTCATTTATTAAAGGATGCATTCAAGACTAATTTAGAAAAATGTTAAACGAATTATATTTGCATCAAATGAGTGCTCTCTGGACCAAAATGATAGCATTTTAATTATTTAAATACAATTTAAATTAAGTAGCATATTAAACGATTTATTCTTCTATCAAACACGAATGTTCCCTGGATCAAATGTTCTATTTTAATTATGTAATTACTTTATATTTATTTCTAATAAGTGCAGCGGAGCGCACGGGTATAGGTAGTGTAAGAATAAATGAAGATAATTGCAGGAGAAGTAAGAGAACATAAAGTAGTACAGATAAAGATTGTTGTACAGGCAATGAAGGGATAGAAATGGCAGAATTACGAGAAGATTGGGGAAGTGAGAGGATAAAAGAAGCAGAAGAAGAAGCAGAAGAAGAAGAAGAAGAAAAGATTGGTAGAATTTGAGAGACGGAACAATAGTAGAAGATGGGATTAAAACCACAAATACAGAAGGTTTTGTTTGAATATAGGCCTAAGCATTAATTAGGACATCGAAAACAAGATTCTCCTTTTCACATGTCGTTAGTGTTCTAGAATGTACAGTAATACTTGACCGCCTAGAGGAATTCATCCCGGGACAACATGAATACGAAGCCGTGACGCTGTAACTCTGGCCAGTGTGTTGCTGCATGTGAAGTCAGTCGCATTAGCTACATGTACCGCGTGAGTCTGTGAGTGACAACACAGGCGACGTTTTCATCCCTCGGGACGAGCCATCTACTCAATTCATACGCAGCCCGCAGACTGCCAGAGCAAGACAGACTTATGACTCTTAATAACGTCAGTCCCTGCCACCTGCATAGTTCATATACAGGGTGAGCCTTAAGTAATGTCATTAATTTAAGGGGGTTTATTCTTTGAGATATTTCAAATAAAAAAAATAATATAATTTTTCTCGTTTTTGCTTACTTTTCGAGATAAAAAATTATTTTATATAAAACATTTCATAGAGTGAAGGATGGGTGGAGCGGAGAAAAATTTTCTCCGGCACCAGGGCTCGAACCCGGGTTTTCAGGTCTATGTGCTGTCGCTTTATCCACTACGCCACACCGGATTCCAGTTCCAATGCCGGATTGAATCCTCTTAGTTTAAGGGGACACTCAACTATATTTTGGAACTTTTTTCCTATTTGACCAATCTTTTTCAAATTTGGAGAAAAAGTTTAATATACACGTGGAAAGTAACATGCAAAATCTCAGCTCATTAGTTCCAATACTTTTCAAAATAAAAAATATTTCAATTTTTAATCAATCATTAATTGAAATATCACTTTTAATTATAATTTTTTATTTTTGGCTTTGTGCATTTGACTGTGACTTCTCAATGAATAGGGGAAGAATTCTGCGTATTGATTTAGTTCTGTCACGTAAATTAGTGTAGAAATTTAATTTTTAATTTCTATTACGTTTTTTCTGCAATTTTTAAGTTGAGTGTCCCCTTAAGTTCTAGTAAACTTATATTAAATTAATTTCCATCATTTTACTAGCCATCTCAAATTAATTATAATTGATTGAATTAAATTAGCTCATAAATTAGGCTTATCTTATAAGTTTACCTAAATTTAAATACATATGTAGTCTACTAGTCGTTAAAACTTAACTGAAGAATATTGCTGGAGAATCTTTTATGTGATCCACACCTGTGGTGTAACGGTCAGCGCGTCAGGCCGCGAAACCAGGTGGTCCGGGTTCGAATCCCGGTCGGGGCAAGTTACCTGATTGAGGTTTTTTCCGGGGTTTTCCCTCAACCCAATACGAGCAAATGCTGGGTAACTTTCGGTGCTGGACCCCGGACTCATTTCACCGGCATGATCACCTTCATTTCTTTCAGACGCTTATTAACCTGGATCTTGATACAGCGTCGTAAAATAACCAAATAAAATAAAAAAATCTTTTAAGTGTAGTGTAAATATTCCTAATTTAAATATATATTGTATTGATTAAGTGTGGTTGAGTGGAAGAGAAAGCCTTATGGCCTTAACTCTGCCAGCGAAAATAAAACATTCTATTATATTCTCTCAGTTTCCCTTTAGTGGTCAACCCTCATGCAATGTGTCACAGATGTGTGACAGTGGCACAATGTCCAACACACTTTGTGCAGAGGTGCACTCATTACGAGTGACTAAGTGGCCGGGATCCGACGGAATGAACGCCGTCTTAAATCTACGCTCCACCCATCCTTCATCATATGACAACGCAGAATTACTGCACGGAAATATCATATGTACTTCGGTACATCATAAACATGGTATGCGTTTAAGACGGAATGTGTTACGATGAAAGAGTAATGGAACGGGGAAAAATTCTCTCCGGCGCCGGGATTTGAACCAGGGTTTTCAGCTCTACGTGCTGATGCTTTATCCACTAAGCCACAAATCCCGGCGCCGGAGAGAATTTTTCTCCGTTCCATTACTCTTTCATCGTATGATGACGCAGAATATCTGCATGGAAATATCATATGTACTTCGGTACATTAATAGTAATATACGTTACAAGAGCGGTATGTTGATGTTTTCATGGTCGAGGAAAAGATTGAAAAAGCGAAACGTAGTTGAGCTTTTTTAATTTCCGAGAACATGAAAACAAACATACCGCTCGTGTATCGTACATTATTTTGTGCGAAGATCGTTTATTACATACCTGAAAGAGGAATTTCTAATTACTTGCAATGAAATCTCCATCTTGGTTTCTGTTCAATGACGGCAACTTTTAAAAACAAAAATATCTATCTTCAAATTGTTGCTATAAAATGTTTGTTGTGTTTACTATATTTCAGCAGGCCCTGATATACGTCTGTATTTTTTTCCCCCAGTCTATAAATGCGAACTTGAAACAAACGGTAAGGTTATGTAATAATTTATTTTTAATTTTAATATTTTAACAATATTATTTATATAACATATTGCAGTAATAACAAGGGCATCTGGAATCTTGTTGATTTTTCACGGGTTCCTTAATGTTACTTGCATTACAAATGCAGTAACTTTTGTGGTGTTGTAGAGTTTACTTAAATTTTGCAAATATTTAAAAACAATAATTAACAGTGCAATTTAGGTGAAATTGCAGTGGTAAGTTTCAATTTATAATTATTACTATGTTAAACGTCTCTAAAAATACACTCAGGGACAAAAAAACCGACACTTCAATTTTTGCTGGTATTTTGCAAAACATTATCTTCTCATACAATATTATGGTAGCCATCTGTTGTTATGGAGACGTGTATACATTGTTGATTGTGTTTTTTGTTTTATAAACAAGCCATTACAACCAAATATTCCAATTTTGCTTTCGGAGTCTCAGCTATAACAATTTTTTCTCAACCATTTTGTGCTTCATTATCGTTATCATTCGTTATTTCTTTATTTTTACATTTTCTGAGATTAAGTGGGGTTGTACCATTTGTCTTAAAACAAGATACGACCTGAAGATTTGGCTCGAGCTGTAGCCCTTTACGATGATGGACGCAGTGTACGTTACATTGCAAATGTTATGAATATGGCTAGAAGCACAACCCATGATGCCATAAAACGGTATAGAGAGACCCTAGAATATACCAGAAGACCAGGTTCGGGTCGTCCAAGAGCTACAAATCCAAATGAAGACAGGTATATGGTGTTGAGAGTTCTTAGGGAGCGCAACCTGCCAGCTACTAGTGTAGCCCAGGAATTTGTTAACATGCATGGACGCCCAATTTCGGCCAAAACAGTTAGAAGGAGGTTGAAAGCAAGTGGACTGATATCAAGTAGACCTGCAACTGGTCCCAGACTTCTCAGGATGCATCGAGTTGAACGACTGCGTTTTGCAAATGATCACAGGGATTGGAGAAATGGACAGTGGAGCTGTGTTCTGTTCACCGATAAGTCCCGTTTCAATCTGTGCTCACCTGATGGACGTGAAAGAGTTTGGAGAAGGAGGGAAGAACGATTTTCACAGTGTTGCATTTCCGAAAATGTGCCGTATGGAGGTGGTGGAGTGATGGTTTGGGCAGGAGTGTGTACGGATGCTCGTACAGAGTTGGTTTTGTTGAAAATGGAAGACTAACAGCTGATAGGTATATAAATGAATGTTTGACTGATCAAGTTGTGCCATTTGGCCAATTTGTAGGCGATAATTTTGTTTTAATGCATGATAATGCACGGCCGCATATTGCCCATGCGGTCGGAGATTATCTCAAGAAGTGGGAATCCATGTTCTTCCATGGCCAGCAAGGAGTCCAGACATGAACCCAATTGAACGCGTGTGGTGCATGCTGGGACGGCGTGTTAAGAATAGACGACCGAGACCAGAATCGTTACAAGAGTTGAGGCGAGCACTTGGCGAAGAATGGGAACTTATTCCTCAAGAAGACATTGCTAACCAAATTGAGAGCATGCCAAGACGTATGGATGCAGTTGTTCAAGCCAGAGGGGGTAATACCCGTTACTAAAAAAGAGTTTTTAAATGAAAAAACAGTTAGACCAAACGATGCCATAGTTATACGCCCTTTGTAATTTTTGTAAATTTTCTCATCAGAGATTTTTTTCAAATGTTGTCGTATAAGGTGCTAAATGAAACATTATTTTGTTTAAATGGGTTTTGTTTCATTTTGAAATAATTGGCAATAAAATACAAGCAAATATAGAAGTGTCCGGTTTTTTTGTCCCTGAGTGTAATATGTTAAAAGCCTAAAGCAGTCAAATGAATATGGCGCTTAAGCGGTAAGAAGAGGGAAATTGTTGTGTGTGTTACGTTGGGAATATTGAATGTGGTATTTCACACTTACCGCGTATTGGTTATGTGTGGAAAACAAGCAAATACGCACGATCTCGCACAAAATAATATATAATATGATATGCGTAAGTCACATCGTGATTTAAGACGGCGCTTATTCCGTCGGATCCCGGCCAACTAGTCACTCATAGCAAGTGCACCTCAGCACATGTGTGGACTTCAGTCCTACGTTCATAGACATCTATGACGTAGTGCAGAGGGCGGCCACTAGAGGGAACCTAAGAGTTGGAACTTAAACTGAGACGATTCTGTCCGGCGCCGGTGTGGGTATCCGGTGTGGCTTAGTGGATAAAGCATCAGCACGTAGAGCTGAAAACCCGGGTTCAAATGCCGGCGCCGGAGAGAATTTTTCTCCGTTCCATTACTCTTTCATCGTATGATGACGCAGAATATCTGCATGGAAATATGTGTACTTCGGTACATTAAAATAATATATACGGTATGTGTTGGTTGCAAGGTCATTGGCATTGGTATTCAATTAATATTTGAGGAGAAAAATTCGCCTCGGCGCCGGGGATCGAACCCGGGTCCTTGGTTCTACGTACCAAGCGCTGTCACCATTGAGCTACGCCGAAGTGCAATCCACAGCAGCGGATCGAACTCCACTCCTCAAGTGTTATTTCCCTTAGTAGCCTGACTCCAAGTTGGGCATATATGTTGACATTATATTCAAGTCAACTGCCATTATACAGGGTGATTCAGACCACCCGTAACAGTAATTTATTTCGGAAACTAGTGCATAAAAATTTTCGAGGCTAAAATATTTATTAGACTACTAAACTTATTTATTTGTAAGCTTACAAACGTCAACATACATGCCCAACTTGGAGTCAGGCCACAAAGGGAAATAACATTGGAGGAGGGGAGTTCGATCCGGTGCTGTGGATTGGACTTCGGGTTCGATCCCCGGCGCCGGAGCGAATTTTTCTCCCCAAATATTAATTGTTACCATAACAGTTATATTATATTCCTTAGGACTAAAAATAATGAAATCTTTAGTAAATGGTATTCACGTTCAGTAGAAATGGAAACATAACTAGGTTACTACTATCAGTCTTAGAAAACATGGTATTTCACAAGGTAAAATAAAATTATAAGAAATAATTAAATTTCACAGACATTTTGTTCAGCAGATCGTAACGATCTAATCTTATTGACGTAACGCTGAATAAATTCTTTGAGTTGGGATTTGAAGGCACGGCTAGTTACAAAGAGTGCCACAGGATTGAGACAGGAGTTGAATGTGAATAGACAGAGATAAATCATTTGCAACGCGTACGAAATTAAGTTCACAGTAAAATCTGGCGGTGAAAACTCGTGGTAGATATTCAAGATGCAAATTGGAGCGTAACTCAACATAAACACAAAAATAAGGCCCAGTACTATTTTCGCAGATTTCTTGCGGCCAGTGTGCGTCGAAACAGATAGTTCTGACTTGATTTGACTGCGCATCAAATGGCAAGCGATGGCAGCGTATGACCACGTTGTGATCAAAAAAGGTAACACAAACACAGTCAGGAAATTGAAGATGTTGAGCTTGCACGAATGGTAGAATCTATGTGTGCATGACTTCTTGACGTCTCCTCTGTCGTTCTGGAGACTTGAGAGTGTTTCAGGCACTGCTAATATACCTGAGAGAATCCACACACAGCATAAGATGGTCACTACCTGTGTCCAATTGGGACGTGACGGTGCACGTCTGTTGAAAGGGTGTGTTGTCACGTAATACCTTTGAAGGGACAAGGTACATACAGCATACACTGGTAGAAATGTTGCAAGGCAGGTCACAAATCTGACAGTTATTAATAATTGGTAATTATTCGCTATAGTGGACACAATTCTCGTTGATGTCATCGGAAATCGCATCAACAAGTTCAGTAGATCACACACGATGAGATTCAAGATATACATGTTTGGTAACGTGCGAGTTTCCTTACTGGATAATACGGTAACTAGAAGTATCAGGTTACCCAACACTCCGATTGTGTACAGGAATATCATTATGGGAAGAAATATTCCGCGATGAAAAGGAACACTCCCTGACGCTGTTCCTCAGTGGCAAAAGATTCATCTTCGCAACGTGTTAGGCCTGTATTCTGATAATCATTGTTGAAAGATATTTTCCCAGCTGAGCATCTTGAGTGACTGAACGCTTCCCAGCATAATCCTGACACCTCATCTGGAGAATTACACACAGGGAAACCTTCTATAGTGTCTATAGTTTCTATGTTGTCATAGTGACACCACTGCCAGATTTGGAAAAGTTGACAGTCACATTCGAGTGGATTACCGTACAGATATAAGGTACGGAGTGGAATTGTCTTCACATGAGAAGATATATTAGCATTTAATATGTTCTCACCCAATTTTGATGAAGTCGATGATGTAAGATTTATGTCATTTGGAACATAAACCTCTTCTTTCATCTCAAAGGTGCTTTCAAACTGTGTTGTGCCTGGAAATTCTTCTTGGTTTGGTGTTGAACTTAGAAACACACTGATAGAAATTCTGCGTATCCTATTATATGACAATTTCAGAAATTTTAATTTATGTAGACTGAAAAACACACCGGGTTCCAAAAATTCAATTTCATTATCATCTATATACAGACTTTCAAGATTCGTCAAGTTCTGGAAGATTCCATATATCAACTCTCTCACTGAGTTAAAGCTCAGTAATAGATTTCTCAATGAAGTCAATCCGTTGAACGCTCCTGGCTCGATGTTCACTATGGCACAATCCTTCAGGTCCAATGTGTCAAGTCGAGACATTCCATTGTTGAAGATGTTCTTTTCTAAAGTTTTCCTCTGCTCACGGATGAAAAGGCTCGCCATACTGCCGGCCAATGATTCCGGGAATTCTTGCAAAGATGAAAAGTTACAAGTTGCAATCATGAAAAATCCATTACAACTGCATCCCGCTGGACATGAAGACGTGGATGTGAACGGTTGTATTACCAGGTACAACCAAAATATGGCAGCCGGCGTCATCAAGAGTGGCAGTACCAGTTTGAGCCTCATGACTGGTGCTACAAGACACAAAAATAATGATTGATTTATTGATATATAAAAAGAGGCAGGTCAGCAATGGTCCAGAGAGGCAAGAGACAGAAGAATGTGGAAACTAATCGAGAGACATTTGTGCATAGACAGGAAGTTGTGAAAGGCAGTGAGAGAATCATTGTTAAAGACATTCAAGTTCCTAGACTTAACTATCACGTCTAACGTGAACTAGCTCACCATGTTAGACAAGTAGAGCTTTGCCTTATTTAAGGAGGCCTTTGCCCTTCATGGCACACAATAGGCTATTTCTTTATCTTTATTAATACCCAAAACTGTGAAAGTACAAGAGACAGAAATAATGATTGATTTATTGGTATATGAGAACAGGCAGGTCAGCAATGGTCCAGAGAGGCAAGAGACAGAAGATAGTGGATACTACTCGAGAGACATTTGTGCATAGACAGGAAGTTGTGAAAGGCATGAGAGAATCATTGTTAAAGACATTCAAGTTCCTAGACTTAAATATCACGTCTAACGTGAACTAGCTCGCCATGTTAGGCAAGTAGATCTTTCCCTGATTTAAGGAGGCCTTTGCCCTTCATGGGACACAATAGGTTATCTTTATCTTTATCTTTATCAATACTCAAAACTGGGAAAGTACAA